>VZSJ01003178.1:30001-47235 GCA_013398405.1 Pheucticus melanocephalus | reverse complement strand
TTACTCGTGGAGCAGGCAGTGTTCCAGGTAAGATGATCTCTGGTGCAGAAATCAGGTTGGCACTGCTGGCTCTCCATGGCCTGCTCCACACAGCTCTGCTCAGCCTGGGATCCTGCTGAGTCCTTAGGTGATGTTTAATTTAAACACTCTGATTCCTGAAGTGCAGCCAGGTTCCTGAAGGGGGGATTTGTCCAGGCAGGAGGGCTTTGAGCAGCTCTGGAGCTGCCCTGAGCTTTGGGACCTCAGGGACACAGAGAGGAGCGTGGTGCCTTTGCTCCTCTGCCATTTGCCTTGAGGTACAACAGCAATCTGTGACTTTTATCCCACCATTGAAGCAGAAAATCTACTATAATGAGATTGCAGAATCTCCATGTTGTTGGTGATGTGCTGAGGTGGTCTGAGCTGAGAGGGGGGAGCTCTGCAGGCAGAGCTGCCTTGCCACGGCCCAGGAGCTGAGCTGTGCTGGGAGCACAGAGGGGGCCCAGTCTGCTTTCGGTTCTGGAAACCACAAAAACATCTCTGAAGTGCAGCAAGGAAACTGAGAATGAAGGCTGAGCCCTGTCCTGATAGCATCAGCAGAGCACTGCTGGGGAGCACGTATGCTGTGGGCTCCTGGTGTCAGACCTCTGAGAAGAGACCCTGGAATGAGGGTGAACCCCCAAATTCTGCAATTTTTGGTGGAAGGGATAAAATATAATGAGTAACACTGTTTTTGAGCTCCCAGCTCCACCTCCCTGTAGCATGTGTTTGTCTTTTCTGGAGGATGTGTTGGGTGTCCTACAATTTTTTTGAAACACTTCATAATTCTGCTTTTCTTGCTAAAAATAATAGTGTACTTCTTCCATGAATTTCACTGCCCTGAGTGACCCTGGGCTGTCCCAGGGCTTCTCCAGGGGTTTGTGAGCAGGCTTAAAGTGACCCACAAACTTTCTGAGAGTGTGATTTCCTATTTACATGTTCATTATTACCATGTTGTGTTAGGGCTGGGGCAGGGAGGGGCTCTGAAAGACACCCTGGTAATCCTTCAATGAATAAATTACTACCTCAGTACCTGGAGATGTTAGTGTTGTTAATACTCACCATACATATGTGCATCATTAAGTTAGGCTTGACCATAAATAATAGAGAAAGAAGAAAATCCAGCAGCTGGAGTGTGGCTGTTTGTATTTTTAGATGTGTGACTGTGCTGTTAATTAACTGCAAACACTGGGAGCAGAAGGCTCTGAGGTGGAAGAGGATGGGACATTGCAATTAGCAACGACAGGGTGATGATGAGTTATTTTATACAGATGCTGTGGATGAAATTTTTTGTTTCTTGTCTGGTTTTTTGACTCTGTGCACTTGCTTGTTGCTGGCAAAATAGCAATTCCAGCTGGGGATTTTTCCATCAGCCAGGATTCTCCTTGTGTGCTCCCCTGCAGTCCCTCCTCTCCTGGAAGAGCTGCCCACAAGCTGGTAGACGTAGCTGATAGTGATTTTAACAGCTAAATGTGATAAAATCTGAATCTGATAGCTGGGAGGAGGCTGGGCTGTGTGTCTTGCACTGGAAATGGCAGGAGAGGGGGGACTGGGATTGGGGTTGGGATGGAGAGGCAGGCTCCAGAGGGTGAGGAAGCTGCAGAGGGATCCGTGCAGGGTGTGGGGGCTTGGTGGGCTGGGAATGTTCAACAGCAGGAGCAGGGACAGCACAGGGACTGCAGGCAGGGATGGACGGGGTGGGAATCAGACCCCAAACCAGGATGGGTGCAGGGGGTGGGAACAGCTCCCCAACACAACTCCCAGCTGTAAATAAAGAGTAGATATGCAGAAGGGGAGTTTGATGTGCTCTGAGGGCT
The DNA here is from genome assembly GCA_013398405.1 of Pheucticus melanocephalus. Classification (NCBI taxonomy): domain Eukaryota; kingdom Metazoa; phylum Chordata; class Aves; order Passeriformes; family Cardinalidae; genus Pheucticus; species Pheucticus melanocephalus. The sequence continues at coordinate 45,400 of VZSJ01003178.1, read as the reverse complement.
CCTGGGATGCAGCAGAGCCTGGGCTTTTCCTCCCTGCCACTGGAGGAGGCCTTGGGAGCTTGTGTGGTGCAAAATCCATCCTTCCACATCAGGAAGGTGCTGCCTGAAGGATGAAGTCACCTCTGTAACATTGCAACTGCAATTAACATCTTACTAAAAAAAGCTCTGGAGAGGGAATGCCTTAAATTTGTCTTGGAGTGGTATCCATTTGCAAACACATTAGGGAAAAAGTGAGCAGACCTAACCCTTGTCTCAGTTGTCATTAGCCCCACTTGCTGTATTTAGAGCATCGTTTGTGTGATGGATGCTCTAATGGCAAACATTACAAGGTTAACAGCTTGTGTTTTTATGGCAAAGCAGTAGAGAAAATCATTGCCCTCAACAAAAAAAATCCCTTCAGAGAGCATAAAATGAAATTAAAAAAAAAATAAAAAGAGGAAGTGAACTCTAAATGAAAGCACTTGTGGAGAAAATGGCTTTAGAAAGCACTTCCATGTCTTGCAGAATGAGCAGGTGCTTCTTTAAGGGCTGTGGTTGTGTTTGGTGATATGCAAACTAAAATTAGCATTGTATCTGCTCTTCAAGTGCATGTGCAGTGTCTAAAGTGCAACCCAAGGATGGCTGCTCTGATGTTTGCTGGAGCTGCATGAGTAACTGGTTCTACCCCAGTGCTTTAGTCAGAGTCTGCATCTGAGCTTGTCATGGAGTCATCAGCAAGGTACAAAGATTTTGCTTTCCAGAGCCTCACTGAGGTGCAGCTGCAATATTGAACAGCCTGAAATGCAGGAGGTTGGCAGCTTTTTTTTCTCCTTAATCAGCAGAAATCACTTAATGACTCATGGAGCTGAAAATGTAACTGCAGGGTAGCCCTGAAATCAGCTGGTGGGGTGGGTCCTTCTTGGAGTGCTTAGGTGGATGGAGAATGTTGTTGGATGTGCAGGTTCTTGGTAGCAAATCATGTATTTTCTGTCAGGAAAAGCTGTTGGAACTCATTTTCCTGGTTGGAGAGGGCACAGAGGGTTGGAGTCCAGAGGTGACTGGAGTGAGTAATCAGCTCCACCCCTCATCTGATAGTGCTGTGGAACACCCTTAGCAAACTAATGGGGGGAAAGGGATGGCAAGGACAGGCTGGCAGTGGCTCTCCCACCCTGATCCACCCTGTCCTGCTCTGATCAGGGGGGACAGTTCCAGGGAGGGCAGAGCTGCTGCTGGCCCTGTCTGTGTGCTGTGGAGCCAGCTCAGCACTTAGAGGCACCAATCCTGGGGACAGTCACCTGTGACACCTCCCAGAGATGCTGTTTTGACCCAAATTCCTGGTCAAACCATGGATGTGCTGCTGGAACACAGGAATCTGCAGCTGTGGCTGTGCTGGATTTAGCCCTGCTTGCATTTAGCCTTTCTTTCACCTCTCACTGCCTTGTTGTCCCAAGGGAGCTGTGACAAGGACATCACCTTTGGCCCCAGGATCTGCTGAATTTGGCAGCCAGGACCCTCCCTGTGGGTCAGAACTCAGCCATGGTGTTGAGGCAGTGGAGCAGGGGTGGATGGTGACGTGGCACATCTGATCTCCCCTGCTTTTTGTGGGCTGCAGAGTTTTCTCTGCATGGAGAAAAGCTCACATTACCTGCTCTGCAAGCAGCACTTGGAGAACTGAATATATTTTCCTCTCATGGTTGGCAGAAGAGAGAAATGGTATTTTCTGATGTTTGATCCAGCCCTGGGAGGCACTAGGGGTGAGAGGGGTCAGGTTTGACTTCTGAAAGAGTGGGAAGTATTTCTGTTTCAGTGGTTGCATATTTAGTAATGCCTCGTGGAGGTGAGGCAAACTGCCAGCCCTGACACAGAAAATGGGGTAGGTTCTCTTACTGATGGCCCACACTTCCCTGAAAAACCTTGGAATATGAAATCTGGGCATGACCCAGAATTTCAGACCAGAACCTGAGCTCAGCACTGCTGCTTCTGCCTGTCCTTCTCCTCAATGCAGAGCAAACAGGGAGCTCTAAAAGAAAGCAAACTGCTTGTTAAGGTGGGAATGATGCTAGGAAATATCCCAGGTACAGCCCCAGGTGCTCCAAACAGCTGGACTTTCATTGGAGTCTCACTGATCAGCTCCCCAGGTGTCTGGGCCCAGGTGCAACCACCTTCCCCTGCAGCTCTGCACAGCTCTGGGACCTCCTTATCTCACTGGCCTCCTTATCAGAGCCTTGCTGGACAGCTGGGGGATGACCACGTGCCTCCAGAACCTGGGGAACTTGAGGAATACCCAAAGGCAAATGCAGGTCCTTGGTAAGCCCAGCCTGGGGTTAGGAGGGGATCCTGAGCTGGGCTTTGGTTACCTCAGACAGGTTTTCCTTCTGGACTTTCCTTTGGCCAAACCTCCCAAAGAGCCCCAAGAAGTCAAACAAGAGCACAGAACCATCCTGGAGGTCCCACTGTGTGTTTGTGCCTGAGGTGGCCTTGGGTGCTCTCCAGTCTGGGCTTTTCTGCATGAAATCCTCCTGTTCTGCTCTCTGGTTTCTTTTTTTCCTGCTTTTGACATGTTGAACATTGTGATTGTGTTGTTCTGCTTTGGAAGATTGACTGTGTTCCTAAGGAATGGGATCTTCCAAATCTCAGTGCTGAAGGCAGTGGAGCACAAGGCAGATGCTCAAGATTTATAAGAACTCCATAATTTATTTCCAAAAGCAGGATATAAATCTTGAATCTTGGGAGAAATGCACTTATGTCAACTGCTCTTGCTGAAGAAGAGTTGCTGAATTAAGTATCCAAAAACATCTGAGCCCTTTCACCTTGTGAAGAACTGAGAGTTTTCCATGGATTGAGGTCATCTTGGTACTGGATGGTAGAAGGTGGAGTGGGCAGAGCAGTGCTGCTGTTGAAGAATTTGCATCTAATGGAGATTGGAAACTCATCTTTGGGGATTTGGCACCAGAAACTGCTGGTGAGACTCACTCTGTGCTGAGCAGCAGAGAAGGAAAGTGCAGGGATTTAGGAAAATACTGGATTTGTATATGTGGATCTGCTTGGGAGGAGCTTAGGACAACTTAGCTCCCACAAATGGCACTGTGGCCATACCCTAAGTCATTAAGGATGCCTCTTAGTCAGATATTTCTTTTTAAAGTGGGGCTTTTCTCCACGTAGGTGCTGTTACCTGGGAATGGTGAGGCTGAAGGGAAGTTTGCAGCCCAAACAGGAATGGATTAAAACTGCAAACATTGGATTGGAAACATTGGACTGCTAAAATTTCCCACTACCAGCATCTCCTGCTAAAATAATCCTTGATTTCTAGAGCAGGGCTTTAAAAAGCAAGAAAAAAAGGAACAAGCAGGGCAGGAAGAGGAAAGGTAGGATGGAATTCAGCATTCTTTTGGAAATAGAAATGCTCAGTGTCCTGCAGAGCATCCACTTCCAGCTGCTGTGGAGTTGTTGGTGCTCCTGGGGGTTAATCCAGTGAGGAGAGGCTCCTGCTTGGCCCTTGGGAAAACTGCTGTGCATGGAAATGGGAATTAGCAGAAGCCTGGAGTGTTCCTGCAGGATGTCTCACATGCTCTTCTCTGCAGGGGACTGCCAGGCATGCCTTTTGTTTCTGGTTTGGTTTTTATTTGAGGCAGAAATTTCAGTTTTATTAAATCTTTACTTTGTTCCTGTTCTAGAAGGTCTGGGCTTGAATCTTGATGCATTTGGTGTTGATAGCATGGGTTGAAAACGTTGGGGACACAGCTATGCCATGGTCTGTGCTGTAGCAGGACTGCTTCTGAGGCTGTTACCTTGCCAGAATAAAATCATCCCAACTCCAGAGCACTCCAAAACTACAGCTGGATGCTAGTCTTGATCATTTCTTTAAGATTTAAAACTGTAACTAATGATTTCCAGGAATAAAACCTAAATTGAGGTGGGGAGTGCTGTTCTTCTTGAATCAGCTTGCTGAGTATTGGTATGTGCTGGTATATTGCTTTTTAGAGTGCTGGGAATTCCTTAATTTTTTGAGCTTCCTGAGCAGCAGGATGGCACCAAGGCAAGGACAGGAAGAAGTTTCAGGGGTCACAGGATCATGGAATGATTGAGGTTGGAAGAGACCTCCAGGATCATCAAGTCCAACCTGTGACCCATCCCCACCTTGTCCCCAGCCCAGAGCACTGAGTGCCACCTCCAGCCCTTCCTTGGACACCTCCAGGGATGGGGACTCTGCCACCCACCCTAGCAGCCCATTCCAATATCTGTTCACCCTTCCTGGGAAGAAATTCTTCCTGATGTCCAAGAGAAATCCTTTCAAAGTTCATGCTTCCCATGATAGGATATTTATGATTTCTAAACACCTGAGAACATCATTCCTGAACTTGCTGTCTTTGTGAGAATTATTTATTGCCTTAAAATTCCTGAATGCCACCAAAATAAAGGAATTCTGTTGTGTTGTTGTCCTTATTAATGGAGCTGAGCAAATGCTCCTTCATGTCAAAGCTTTCACCTGCAGTGGAGAAATCTTGCTGCTCCTTGACCCCAGTGAGCAGTTTGAATTTCCAGTTATTTGCCCCATACTGGTCCTGCTGATGTTGGATTTTGGTGCACCTGTGCTGTTCTAATGCCACCCTCCTGTGTCAGAGTGGCAATGGGGTTTATTTCTTTCCTTCAATGTCCTTCCCAGGCATCAGAGGAGGCCTCCCTGCGGGCTCTGGAGAGTCTGATGACGGAGTTTTTCCACAATTGCACAACAAATGAGAGGAAACGTGAGATAGGTGAGTCCTGCCCCTCCAGGGCTGCTCCTGGTGCTGCTCCTGCCCAGCAGAGGGGACTGGGGTGTTCCACAGAGCTGTGCCTGCACTCAGCTGGCATCTTCCCCCTCCTGCTTAGGTGGGACAGGTTTCCATAGCTGGGGTTCCAGGGGGTCTCTGTAGACGATAAACCAGTGAGGTTCCTCTGTCCATTGTCCTGGGAAGCCTCTGCCTGGAGATGGAGCACAGCCTTCAGCATTAGGAATGCAAGGCAAGGCTGTCCCAGTTCTTGTGGAATGACAAGCAGGAATAACAGCAATTCCCTTTGGGTGGGGTTATTAAATATGTCCTGAAAGGCAGCAGATCCTGCCTGGTGCTCTGGGCTAGCTACTGGTGATTGTAAAGAGGCAGATTCCTTCTATTCCCAAACAGCCACAGGGATGCTCTGAGGGCTGGAACCCCTCTGGAGCCAGGCTGGCAGAGCTGGGGGTGCTCACCTGGACAGGAGAAGGCTCCAGGGACACCTCAGAGCCCCTGCCAGGGCCTGAAGGGGCTCCAGGAGAGCTGCAGAGGGACTGGGGACAAGGCATGGAGGGACAGGACACAGGGAATGGCTCCCAGTGCCAGAGGGCAGGGATGGATGGGATATTGGGAATGAGGAATTGTTCCCTGTGAGGGTGGGCAGGCCCTGGCACAGGGTGCCCAGAGCAGCTGGGGCTGCCCCTGGATCCCTGGCAGTGCCCAAGGCCAGGCTGGGCAGGGCTGGGAGCAGCCTGGGACAGTGGGAGGTGTCCCTGCCATGGCAGGGGTGGGATGGGATGAACTTTAGGGTCCTTCCAACCCAAACCATTCTGGGGTTGCTCTGTTTCTACCATCTCTGGCCAGAAGTGTGATCAGCATGAAAGATGTGCCCCAGAAATCCTGTAAAATAAACAGCACAAGGTGTTTGTTGTGGTTTTTCTGATGGTGATCTCCTGCTGTGGAAAAGGTATCCCTCATCTTCTTGCTTAAATTGCAGGAAAGAAAACAATTAATTAAACCTAGAACTTGCTCAGCCTGTAAAGCAGCCCTTGTGGCTTCTCTTTGTCACGTTGTCACCTCATGAGAGATGACCAAATCCTCCCTGAGCGTTCAGGGAGGTTTCTGACACCCTGAACTTCCACCAGGTCAGCAGCTCTTGAAGTTGCATTAAAAGAAGGTGGGTTTAGGACACTGATCTGAAGTGCTCCTACTCTCCCACAATGACCTGAAATCCCAACATTTGGCTTTTACAGATAAAATAACAGTGCTCATAATACAATTGCTGTGTGATTTGTTTTAATATTCACCTCTTATCTGCTGCAGTTATTTATGTCAAAACTGATGCGAAAATGACACATCAGTTTTGTTTTCATTAAAGCCTGTGGTTACATTGCTTTAAACACTGTAGAATGTGATTTTATTGTATTTTTTGCCCTCCTCCAGGTTGAGTCATTCCCTGAACACAGGGTCTCTTCCCTGCTCAGTTGCTGTGCTATCACTATACATTGTTATAGCTTTGTTTACAGCTAAAGAACTGTAATGGAATATTTTACATCAAAGTCAAATTAAAACTGAAGAACATTTTCAAGTAATTTATGTACTTTTATGTTTGTTTTTTTTTTTTGCAGAGGAGCTTTTAAATAACTTTGCCCAGCAGATAGGAGCCTGGAGATTCTGCCTGTACTTCCTGTCCAGCACAAGGAATGATTATGTGATGATGTACAGCCTGACAGTGTTTGAGGTGAGGCCTCAGCTCCTCCACTGCTCTGCCTGGTGCAGTTTTAGCTGGCAATCGATTTTTTGGGGGGAGATGTTTGTCTGAAATGGCATCCCTGGTAAGTACAGTGATGAAGGATGCTTTTATTGCTTTCTGCCAAAGAGGTTGCTTAATGGCAGGCTTGGAGTGGGAGAATGTGAATCTTTGTACACAAATTGAAGAATTCATTTCCTGGCATCTCAAAGCACAAATTACCTCCAGTTTCAGAGGCTGCTTGAGTTTCTGCATGATGCTTTTAAGGGTGTTATTGCTTTTATGCTGTTTTTATGATCAGAAATATGGGAGTGATTACCTGCTCCTGGCTCCTGCAGGCTTTGAGTGCTGAGAGGGAAGGCAAACCTGCTTTCATTTTTCTGGTATTTTGTAGTTGTGGTTGCTGCTCTTGAACTGCATCCTGCAAACTTGTGCTGGCTGGAGAGGTGAGGTCTCTCTTAGCCAGTCACATCCCACTCTTCATCTAGTGATAAAAGAGGAAAATTTGGGTTAAAAGGCTTGATATTGATCTCTGTGTCCCCTGGTATAAGCAAAAATGTTTTGTGGACACTGGTGTGCCACTGATTTCTCAGTGAGCAGTGAGTGTCTGTCCCTGAGGATGTCCTGGGGTTTGGTCAGTGTCACTGCTCAGTCTGGGACATTTGTGTCCTGTCCTTAGCTGGGTGGGCACTCTGAGCTGTGCCCCTAAATCAGAGGGGTTTACAGCCTTTGCACAAGGCCACCTTTCAGATAAAATACATGTTCTGCTCTTAAAGTTGTGTTGTTTTTACAAATTATTCACATCATTGTTGATTTCTTCTCTTAAATATTCATTTTACTTAGTAAGGATTGCAGAGGGACTCTGGACCCCATCTGCAAACTGAATCTGCTTTACCTTCCCCTCCAAAAGGGGTGATCATGGCAAGTGCCATGGGAATTATTCCTGCTTAGGGCATGGTGTCTCACTGATTTTCCTGACAAGCAAAACAAGTGCTGCAGGGCCAGGATGTGGATTCAGTGATCCTTGGGATCATCCCACCAGCTCAGGATATTTTATGGATTTTGGTTACTGAGCCTCTGCTTCCCTGGAGGGGGAAAAAGTAGCATTGAAAAACCTAATTGTGCCCAGAATAAAGAAATCCCTGTGCAAGTGCAGAGGGAGGGACCAGCTGGGAGATGAGGATCTCTCCATGGAGGAGCTTGAATTCTCAAAATTAACTGGTGCAGAGCCATGGTCTGTCCCAGTGTGCAGCTTCCCCAGGTGTCCTTGGCTGCTGGATCAGTCAGAGGGGTGAACACAAGGATCATTCCCAAAACTGCCCAAGGACATGGACTTCCCAAACTACTTAGCAAGGTAGCAGTGGATTTGGGATAAAACTCCTCCTGACCTCCTTCCAGATGAATTGTTTTCACCTCCTGCTTTTTGGAAATGAAAACATCTTCCCAAAAGCATTTACAGGGAGAAAGCTGCTGCTGGCAGGTGGAGGAGCAGGACAGAACACAGTGAGCATGAAAGGATGGGTGTTTAAAATAAAACATCTTCCAGTTTTATTGGAATTCTGGACTTGCATCAAGGAAGCCTCAGCTGGTTGGGCCATTGTTTTCAAGCAGTACTTGTGGATTTTCTCTGCTAGGAAACACCAAAACCAACTTCTTTGAGGAATTTCTGTATAAATATCCCTGTGTAGCTCTGCACTGGGAGCTGGTGTCTGTGTGCAGTGCATCCTGCTGAGGATTGCATCTCCTTTGACCATTCATCATCTTCCAGTTTTGGATATTTGAGGTTTCTACCAGGCTGTGATTGTGATCTGCAGCATTCTCTTTCTGCAGGCTGAGTGCTGCAGATGGGCACAGACCTTCACCTCCTCTCTGGGTTATCCCAAGAGATTCAGCTCCTAATGCTCCAGAGCCCTAAATGGGATCAGGGCAGGGAAGCAATTTGTAACTCTGCTTTCCTTTGGATTTTGTCTGGCTTTAAGTGGACTGAAAGCTTTCTGTGCAGTGGTGCCTTGTCACTGCCAGGGCCTGCTCCAGTGACCTCCCAGCTCAGCTCAGGGGACCTGGGTGGCATCAGAGGCCTGGAAAGCCAAACCTCCTTCCCTGATTTTCTTTTCCTGCTTCATCCAAGGCTGTGCTTCCCCCTTTAGAGGGGAAACCCTTCGTGCCCAGGGTTAAAAGATAGAGGAAATGGTTCTGTGCCTGCCACTATAGCTCTGCTTAACCCAAAACCAGTTAAACCAGTAACTTCAGCTCCATTGTGGCACTGCCAGTCCTGGGCCATGAGTGCAGCAGCTCTGCCAGATGCTCTGTCCCTGCTTTATGTTGTTCAGCCTGGAGAAGAGAAGGCTCTGAGGAGACCTTAGAGTCCTTTGCAGGGCCTAAAGGGGCTCCAGGAGAGCTGGAGAGGGACTGGGGACAAGGGATGGAGGGACAGGACCCAGGGAATGGCTCCCACTGCCAGAGGGCAGGGATGGATGGGATATTGGGAATTGTTCCCTGGCACAGGGTGCCCAGAGCAGCTGTGGCTGCCCCTGGATCCCTGGCAGTGCCCAAGACCAGGCTGGGCAGGGCTGGGAGCAGCCTGGGACAGTGGGAGGTGTCCCTGCCCATGGCAGGGGTGGGAACAGAATGATTTTTAAGGTCCCTTCCAACCCAGACCAGTCTGAGATTCCAGATTCTCTGAGTGTTTCTCTCATGTCCAGATGAGCTCATTTGGGATGTCCATTGCTTTTGCAGAACCTGATCAATAAGATGTGGCTGGGAGTGCCATCCCAGGACAAGATGGAGATCAGGAGCTGCCTGCCCAAGCTGCTGCTGGCCCACCACAAAACTCTGCCTTACTTCATCAGGAACAAGCTCTGCAAGGTCATCGTGGACATCGGCCGCCAGGACTGGCCCATGTTCTACCACGACTTCTTCACCAACATCCTGCAGGTGAGAGCCCTGCCCATGCATGGAGCCAGTTTTCCCCTCAGAAACATCTTTTTGTTTCTTTGAGTAGGGCTGAAGAAACCCCTATTTGATGAAGATCAAATGGTGAATGTTGCTTTGTAAATTCCTTTTTAATTTTTTTGGAACGCTCAACTTTTTCTGTGTTATGTTTCTCTCCAGTGTTAAAAGTGTTTTTGGGGAAGGAGCAATACTGTGCCACAAGTATTCACTTTGAATTTTAAATATGATGGGCTAGTTCTTGAAAATACAAGGAGTATGGGTTGTTCTTTAAACAAAACAGAAGGCAGTAAAATTACTGATTCTGAAAGGGCAGTTTCTCAATGGGGCTGGTACAGATTTTTCACCCAACAGCCAAAGACACCCCAAAATCTCTGGTACCTCATCAATAAGGTCCCTACTGGGATGTTGTTGGGGTGCTCAGGAGGGCTCCTGCAGGAAGGCTCAGCTGTGAACTGGGCATCCTGACTGAATCCATGTCATTAGCTGGAATGTTGGGTGCAACTCAGCATCCTTACAGGGAATCCTGAGCCAGGCTGCTGCTGAAGCATCACCAGGCTGGTGCAAACCTCTTTTTGTTGGATTATTTTGTCTCCAGTTCCCTTACAATTGTTCCTAATTGGCTTAAAGAGGCTGAGTGTAAACTGAAGTGCTGCACAGGCTTTTTCTGCTGACATAATTACATGATTTAAATGCAGCAAAGCCCACAGCCAAGCCACAAGGCAGTTACTGAAATCCAACCAAGTCCTTGAGTGGCAGGAGTTTATTTGAGAAGGCAAATGGATCTAGTATTAATTGCAAAATTTAAAAAACCCTGTCTTGGCTGCAGAGCTCATCACTGGCTGGTGTAATCACTTTTCTGACTGTTCTGGAGTGGGACATGCTGCAGCTTTGGCCTCAGTTGTCAGTTTGACAAGAAATACTTGGAGATGACTGTGTCCATGTGGAGTTTTGCCTCTCATTTCACCTGGATGTGAACTGAAAGGCAGCCTGAGCTCTCCTGGCCTTTCTAGCACTCTGGGGTTATCTTAAGGCATTGCAGAGCTCACTTGAGGAATCTCTTTTCCCTTTAGCCTCTCCTTGTGCGCTCAGCAGTGGAGGGAAATGTTTCCATAAATTAATTTATGTGGCAGACACATTCCTAAAATGTTCAGAGAAAGTGGAAGAAAACTAGTAGTGCTGAATTCCAGAGCCTTGACAGAAGGCAGAGTAGCACAGGGGCAGAATGATTTGCTGTTAGAATTGCAGATGAGCCCTGTCTCAGGACTTTTTTCTGAGATAATTTGCAGCATGTTCTTTGTTCTTCAGTGTTAAATTGTATCCCAGTACTCTGAGTAGTCTCTAAACCTTTTACTGAACTGCTGGAGAGGTGGAGAAGAAAGGTAAATTGGGATATTGTATTGTCATTGTGCAGAGCCAGTAATTCTACATAAAGTACTGCTTCCTCAGAGGTTTAAAATTTGTTTAGCTTGACTGAGGTATCAGTGCCTGGTGTTGCTAAAACTCCCAGAGTTTGTTAGAAAATATCCTGAGAGATGATTTTCAGTCCCTTCACAACTTACCAGCAAGTTGGATGTTTCACTGGTTTTTTTGCCATCTACTCCTGTGTCTGGGACTTCCTTTTCAAAAGCCAAGATGAAGACCTCTTAGATGGGCTATTTTCTCCCCAACTATTTCACCAAACTCTGTTTTTAGCAGTGTTAACTCAGCCTGGCTCTCCTTTGGAGGGTCAGGGAATCAGGAGCAAAGTCAGCCTGTACTGCAGAATTATGGCTTCAAGGATTACTTGTAGCAACTGGGATTGGCTTTGGACTTTTTTCTCCCAGAGGGAGCAGTGCATAAATCACTTTGGATGTGTCTGGGCAGCAGTGGAGAGCAGTGCTGTCCTTCAGCTGGAAACAAAACTTTGTCCCACTTGAAGAAGTCTTTAATAACCCTTTGGGGGTGAAGGCACAAGTCAGCTCTTTGTCCAGTCCTGTTCCAGCATAGGGCAGAAATTACTGTCTTTGGGGGATATTGTAACAAGGTGTCCCTTTGAAGGCAGGAATGATGCATCTGACTTCAGGTTCTCAGAAGGTTAATTTATTATTTTATTATACTATTTTATAGTGAAGAATACTCTACTAAAGAATACAGAAAGAGAACTTCCTGAATGCTAAAAAGATAATAATGAAAACACATGACTCTTTCCAGAGTCCTGACACAGCTTGGCCCTGATTGGCCAAAGAGTGACAATAACTCACACCAGAGTCCAATCAGGCAATCACCTGTGGGTAAACAATCTCCAAACTCATTCCAGACAAGCACAACACAGGAGAAGCAAATGAGATCAGAATTGTTTTCCTTTTCTCTGAGGCCTCTCTCGGTGCCTTTCAGCTTCCCAGGAGAAAAGCCCTGGGCAAAGGAATTTTTTTCAGAGAATGTGAATGCCACAGGGAGAAATGCAGTTTTCAGTTTGGGATCCAGTGCAGGTGCAATGGGAGCTCAGATCCCTCAGGTGGCATCTGCTCCTGGCTGCAGCCTTTGGACCATGTGGGAAAGGGAGCATTTTTGGGGACCCTGCTGTGCTGAGGTGGTGCTGGGCAGGGGATGCAGCAAGCAGAAGGGACAGGCTGTTCTGTGACCCTGCTGGGACACAGAATGTGTGCAATGACATGATGAAAGCTCTCCTGAAACCCCAGGGATTCCCACGGGGCTCGAGCTGTTGCGACATCAGAGATTCAGTCTGGGGAAGTCGAACTGGAGTGCCCTGAGTGGTGAAGCTGTTGTAAACTGGGAGTAGTGTTGCTAATCCCTGTCTGTCAGTGCATGTTGTCATCACACTGCTCTCCTCTGCTCCTCAGCTGATCCAGTCTCCTGTGACCACTCCCCTGGGGCTGATCATGCTGAAAACCACGTCGGAGGAGCTGGCGTGTCCCCGCGAGGACCTGAGCGTGGCCCGCAAGGAGGAGCTGCGCAAGCTGCTCCTGGAGCAGGTGCAGACCGTGCTGGGGCTCCTCACAGGTACATGGCTCTGTTTGTCCTGCTTCAGGGCACATTTTGGACAGAACTTCTAAAGGAGCTCGTCTAGAATTGGTTTCCTTTTTCAACCGGTTTGGGAGAAAATACTTTTTTGGTGAAAAGTGGAAATAAACTTGTTTATTAAACAATAAAACTTAAACAGTATTAAACAATAAAATTCTTTGCTGCTCTAAAAGAAATGACAAACTCAGAAAGTCCCTTCCCTGGGTTGCAGCTTGGCTTATTCAGATTCTTATCAGTCCCTCTGGAGCTGGAAATGCTGCGGCCCAGTGGGCTACAGGTGTGAGCTACTGGTGCATTTCTGGGTTCAGTTCAGAGTAGGTTTAAACAGGTTTAAAGAAAAGGGAAAAAACCCTTACAGTCTAAGGAACTTCTTTGCTTTAGTTAGTTAAAACTAAAACAAAGGAGAGCTCTCTTATCAGTCCCTCCAGTGCTGGAAATGCCAGACCTGGCCGTGGGCACAGGTGTGAGCTGCTGGTGCTCTTCTGGTGTTCAGTTCAGAGTAGGGTTAAACAGGTTTAAATAAAAGGGAAAAAAAAACTTAGTTTAGTTAGTTAAAACTAACTGAAACAGAGGAGAGCTCTGTCTTGCTGTCTGTCCATCTGCAAACAGCACAGTCCAGGAGCAGGAATGTGAAGGAGTGAGTGCAGTGTCTGAAAACAAACTGCTGCTTCTTCTTTTTCTTCACTTTCTGGAACAAGTCCTAAAGGTGTAAAACTTATTATTCAGCATAAACAGAACAAGATGACTGGGGATAAAAGCATCATGTAGTCAACTCAGACTTTGTCACACCTTGTGCCACTGAGCTGGCTGTCCCCTCAGCACCCACAGCTGGGCTGCCACTCCTGGCGTGACGAGGTCTTTGGTGTCAAGATGACTTGGAGGTGTTAGAAAGTCTCTTTTTTTCAGTTTCAAGACTGAAGAAGAAGACAGAATTTTTTGGTTCTCGTTCTTAGAGTTGTTTATTTGCTCTTATTTAATATATTGTCTTTTTTTGACTTGTTGAGATCTGTTTAGCACGTTGGTTCATGGAACACTGACCGCCCTCAGGGCAGTGTTGTCTTTTTATACTAAAAACTACATGTACATTATTTACATTTAATAATTTTCTAATACTTATCACTTAAGTTAGACAGTTTGTTTTTACTCTAAACTAATTTAAAAGTGTTACTATTACAGCAGAAGATGGAGGCTAAGAGGAAGAAGGAGAAAGACAGACAGAACATGTTGAAATTTTTTTATCTTGTTTTTTTGAACTCTCATTCTAAAAACTCTAAAATTCTACATTTTCACTTTGTGATAAATTCACTAACATTTTACTCCAACTCTTGTGGCTTGTAACTTTTCACACAAAGTTGGTAATTGTTTTTGTGGGTTAAAATCAAAGGCACAGGTGGTTTTGACTCTGTGCCAGGGTCTCAAGTCCTCACAGGAATTTTCCTGGATTCTGACACTGGGGTTCTGTGGAGCACAATGGGGATGATGCAGTGGCTGCTGCTGCACTGTGAGCACTCAGCTCTGCCCTGCAGCACTTGGGCCAACTTAATATCAACCAACTGGTGCAGCAGAGCAGCTGCTGAGCTCCCTCCATGGAGAGGGATGGGGATTTTCTGCTCTTAGTGAGCCCAAAGCTGTTGTGGAGTGTTTCTGTCCCTCCCAAAGCACTCGAGCTGTGTTCTGCCAAAGTTCTCCTGCAGTCTGTGCTGTGTTTGTTGGATCAGTGTGGATCTTTGAGAAGGCACTTCTGAAAGTTCTCTCTTTGGCCAGGTATTTTGGAGAGCATCTGGGATAAGCACAGTGCTACTGCTGCCACTCCACCACCATCCCCGACCTCAGGAGAAAGCGGTAAGGAAAAGCTTCAAGATGGGATTTCCATGTACTTAAACCTGCAGTATCAGGCACAGATTCCTTCCTTTGCTGTCTGACCTCTCCTAACAACCCTTTCCCAGAGATTTTCACAGGCCAACAAATTCCTGATTGGAAAGAAAAACCCTACACAAAGAAATAAATTGCACTGTGGGGACGCCCCACTGCAAGTGTCATTAAAATGTGCCCACAGAGCTGCTTGTTGTCCTCAGATGGCAGAAACCTCCCTGAAGTTTCAGTGCAAAATGCCCTAATGACAGTGAGTTAAAATCATGGAATTGTTAAGGTTGGAAAAGCCCTTTAAAGTCATCAAGTCTAACTGTTGTTCCAGCACTGCCAAGGCCACGACTAACCCATGTCCCCAGTTGCTACATATGCAAGGCTTTTAAATCTTCTTAGGGATGGTGACCCCCCCACTCCCTGGGCAGCTGTACCAGGGCCTGACCACCCTTCTATGAAGAGATTTTCCCAATATCCAATCTGAACCTCCCCTGGTACTTAAGACCATTTCCCCTTGTCCTGTCCCTGTTCCCTGGGAGCAGAGCCCGACCCCCCCGGCTGTCCCCTCCTGTCAGGAGCTGTGCAGAGCCACAAGGTCCCCCCTGAGCCTCCTTTTCTCCAGGCTGAGCCCCTTTCCAGCTCCCTCAACCCCTCCTGGTGCTCCTGACCCTTCCCAGCTCTGTTCCCTCTCCTGGACACCCTCCAGCCCCTGAGTGTTGGGAGTAGCCCAGAGCTGGACACAGGACTGGAGATGCCTCAGCAGTGCCAGCACAGGGGACAGTCCCTGAGTCCCTGCTCTGGTCCTGCTGCCACCCCAGTGCTGGTCCAGGCCAGGTGCCCTTGCCCTCTTGCCCACCTGGGCACACTGTTCCTCTGAGCAGCTTTGCAGCCCCTCTGCCCCAAGCCTTGCATGGGGTTGCCATTGTCCCCTGAATTGCAGCTGCTGGCACATCAAAGCCAGTGGAGCAAAACTGAATTCTGCCTATGAAAAAGGAAAATGAAGGTAGCCAAGTCTCTGTGAGATGGAACAGGGTGCCCAGAGCAGCTGTGGCTGCTCCAGCTCTGGAAGTGTCCGAGGCCAGG
>VZSJ01003178.1:9931-25001 GCA_013398405.1 Pheucticus melanocephalus | reverse complement strand
CTGCTGGTGTCAGGATGTTTCACTTCCATAAAAAATCACTCAAGATTCTCTAAGAACTTCAGATTCCGTAGCACAGCAAGTGCCAGGTTTTTAAAGATGGAAAGGTTATTAAAGATGAAGTACTCAAGGAAGAGAAGTGTGTTGAACAACTTGGGAAAGGGGAAGAGTTTTGCAGGAGGTGTAAGCCTGGAGGTTGTGGGCAGCATCTGTGGGAAAGGCAGCCTGGCTGGGGCTGGCCCTGGAGTTCCAAAAGCTTTTGAGGAAGCAAAGGCCACCAGGGATAAAGGAGTCACTGGGTTGTTGGTGGCTTGGTTAGAGGTGGCACATGAAAGGTGAGTGCACGTGGTCCCCTCTTGCTGTGAGAGGTGAGTTCACCCTGGGCTAGGCAGGATTAACTTCAGAGCTTCTCCACATCATTCTGCAGAGAGCTCATAGCAGCAGGAATTGTTCCCTGCTGTGCTGCACTGATGCCTTAAGCAGCTGGAACAGAGGCTAACCAGAGTTAAGGGGAATAAAGAGGATATTTATTAGAAGAGCCTTTAAAGGCCACACCCTGGCAGTACCAGAGCCACAGCTGTGGCTGTGCCTGGATAGCTCCAAGATGGAAGCAAAAGAGGGCTTGGCCCCAAGATCTCACATTTTTGTAAGTTTTGATCCATTTGCATATTTGAGCTAATTGTCCAATTAGCCCCAGCCCATGCAGTCCCATCCTTCTTGTTTTTCTCTCTTCAGCCCGCGTTGTTTGTGCTCTTAGGCCTGAGGTTTGGATCATTTGTCCTTGGTCCCCAGCTAGAGAAGGAAATGTTTTGTCTCCCTACCCTGTCAAGAAGGAGCTCACCATCCCCTTATATGGAACCCAGACCCACACACCAAAGCAGCACAAAATCAAAAAAATGAAATAAATAAAAACTAAAACCTGAGGTGTCAGAACTAAGGCTCATCTGCGCCCTGAGTGGTGGCTGCAGTTCTGCTCTTCCAGTATCAGTAGGTGCAAAGGAGCAATGAAGACTTTGTAGAAAGGCACTTTAAGGTGATGGAAGGGTTTGAGTGGCTTCCCTGTAAGTGACAACAGAAGCAAAATCTTCTTTCTGTCAAAGAAACTGGGCAGGAGCTGTGTTAGAAGCCTACTGACACAAAGAAAGTGAAAGCAGGGATTATTTCTGTTTCCTGTTTGGGTGGAAAGTGAAACTAGCAGCTGGCATACCCCAAACAGAGCAGCTTCGTGGTGAAACTGTGGAACTCTGTCACGAGATACTGCAAATATTAACTTTCTGTGGCTTCAGTTGGAGGCTGGAGGAAGTCATGGAAGATAAATCCTGAGGCTGTGTCAAATTTGTCAGACTCCACCTTTTGTGAGAAGCCTTTGTCATGTGGCTGGGAGGCTGGGGGATGTGTTCTGTGCCTGCCATGGCATTTTGTCCCTGGGAAGAGGTGCTGCCCTGAGTGAGCTTTTTGGGGACATCACCACAAGTGTCACGGGCCAGGAGAAGCCTCTGTGATGTTCAGTGTGACAGGGATGTGCCAAGCTTACATCAAGGATGTTCAGCCTTGTGGGGAGATAGAATTTTATAATAAATTCCTAAAATACACCCCATGGCCTTGATTTCCTGAAATACCAGGTGAGCCAGAAGGGCTGTGTGAGGCTAATTCCCAAGTACAGAAATCACCAATTCCTCTCAGCCAAATAACCCACTGAATCACAGGATGTGCTGAGGTGGAAGGGATCCACAAGGATGCTCAGAGTCCAGCCTCTGGCCCTGCCTTGGGCTGGGCAGCTGGGGGTTCATGCCCTGCCTGACACCCCTCTGTGGTATTCACATGCTCTCTGAACAGAGAGAAACTGTGAGAGAAGCAGAGAAAAGAATGATCAAAACAATTCTTCTGTCATTTGCTGCTCCTGTGTTTTTAACCACGTGGAATGTGTTGGAAGATCATTTACCTGAAGGGATTACTTGGTTGGATTCTGGTGATGGTGTTTTGATTCATTGACCAGTTAGATCCATATGTATGTGTGGGGACTGTTGGCTGACAGCCATGAGTTTTTCAGTAATTAGAAATAAGTATGATGTAGTGTAGTTATAGTATAATATAATGTAATATAACATCACAGAATCACAGAATGATGAGGTTGGAAGATACCTCTAAGATCAAGTCCAACCTGTGCCCTAACACCTCAACTAGACTACAGCACAAAGTGCCATGTCCAATCTTTTTTTAAACCCATCCAGAGATGGTGATTCTACCACCTCCCTGGGAAGAGCATTCCAGCACTTCATTATTCTTCCAGTGAAAAATTTCTTCCTAATACCCAACCTGTCCCTTCCCTGATGTAGCTGGGGACTGTGTCCTCTGGTTCTGTCAGTGCTGCCTGGTGGCAGAGACCAACCCCACCTGTCTGCAGCCTCCCTTCAGGAATTGTAGAGAGCAATAAGGGCACATCTGAGCCTCCTCTTCTCCAGGCTGAACAGCCCCAGCTCCTTCAAACATTCCTCACAGGGTTTGTGTTCCCAGCCCCTCACCAGCCTCGTTGCCCTCCTCTGGATGTGCTCAAGCATCTCAATGTCCTTCCCAAACTGAGGGGCCAGAACTGGACACAGCACTCAAGATGGGGTCTCACCAGTGCTGAGTACAGGGGCAGAATGACCTCCCTGCTCCTGCTGGCCACACCATTCCTGATCCAGGCTGGGAGCCATTGGCCCTCTTGGCCACCAAGGCACATTGCTGGCTCATACTCAACCAGCTGTCAGCCAGCACCCCCAGATCCCTTTCCACTTGAGCACTGTCCAGCCACACTGTCCCCAGCTTGTAGACCATTCAGCATTCCAAAGCTTTAGAGTCAGATCTCAATCATTTCCTGCCTCAGGAGTCACCTACTTTTACTGTGCCCCTGCTTTTACTGAACCCCTACTTTTACTGTGCCCCTACTTTTACTGTACCCCTGCTTTTACTGTGCCCCTACTTTTACTGTGCCCCTCTCTCCCCAGGTGACCTCTTGAGTAGCCTCTTGCAAAGCCCCAGCGCGGCCAAACTGCTGAACCAACCCATCCCCATCCTGGACACAGACAGTGAATACATCTGCTCCCTGGCACTGGAGTGCCTGGCTCACCTCTTCAGCTGGATCCCCTTGTCCACGAGCATCACCCCGTCCCTGCTGACCACCATCTTCCACTTTGCGCGCTTCGGCTGCGACACGCGCGCGCGCAAGATGTCCTCGGTGAACGGCAGCAGCCCCAGCGCGCTGCTGGGCCAGGAGCGGGGCCGCCTGGGCGTGCTGGCCATGGCCTGCATCAACGAGCTCATGTCCAAGAACTGTGTGCCCATGGAGTTTGAGGAGTACCTGCTGCGCATGTTCCAGCAGACCTTCTACCTCCTGCAGAAGATCACCAGGGAGAACAACGCGCACACGGTGAAGAGCCGCCTGGAGGAGCTGGATGAGAGGTAGGACTGGCTCAGGGCATGGTGCTGCCTCTGAAGGACTGGGGGGTTGGGTTTGGGGTGCTGCATGCTGTGTCTGATGGCCTTTCTTTCAGAGCACTGAGCCAGGGCAGCCGGGCAGACAGGTAGGTGTGCCCAGGTAAGGGCTGGGTGCTGAGGGAGCTGCTGGCCTGGGTTTGTGTCCCCTGCTGTCCCTTCCCTCCCCTGTCCCCGTTCGTTGCTGTTTGACTGCAGGTCTGAGGTGGCACCAGAGCTGAAGCTGTTGTCACAGAGCACAGAAGAGGCTCAGTGAGGTAAAGGCACTGCAGTGTCCCCTGTGTCCGCTCTGGTCAGTGTCTGCCACTCTGCCCAAAGCTCACAATGGGGACACATCCTGTGAGTCATGACCTGGGAGAAAACAGCAGAAGCTTCCTACTCTTCACTGAGCCATGGCCCTTTCTGATTCTTTTTTATTTTTGCTTTTTAAATTTATTTTTAAACAGCACCAAACACAGCTTGGGGAGCTCTGTTCAATGGTGAATGGCTCCACTATCCCCTTATATGAAACTCAGACCCACACACCAAAGCAGCACAAAATCGAAAAAAAGAGAAAAAATAAAAGCTAAAACCTGAGGTTTAGAACGAAGAACTAAGAACTTAGAACTAGAACTTAGAACTAAGGCTTATCTGCATCCTGAGTGGTGGCTGCAGTTCTGCTTTCCACAAGCTTGGCTGGAGGCAGCAGGGAAGCAGCAGCACCTTGGGAAGCTGTGCATTCTTTTTCCAGGGTGTTACTGCCACCTTTTGTTCCCTGGGACAGCTCCACTCTCTTATGTCAGATATTCCTACTTGTAGGGCACAAAGTGAGACTCCTCCTGCTGTTGTGTTGAGTAGCTGAGCCTGGGTGTTGGCAGGGTGGTGACTTGGTGCTGTCTCTTGTCACAGGGCTGCTGGCAGTGGCAGAGAGGTTGTAACTGTGTGAAAGAGCTGAGTATCTTACTATGGCTACACAAGGGTGGGAATCAATTTCCACTCCGGAGAAAAAAAACATTTAGGAAAAAAACCTGTGGGTCCATTTGTAGAGAGGACTTGCACATTTCTGCTGCAGAATTCACCTTTTCAGTATCCTTAGATAAAGGCATAACTTTGGAGGGGTAAATCCAGACTCACAGAGAATTCTGCTGCTCATTTTTTGCTAGCTCTGACTTGTGTCACTCTCTGCCTAGAAATGAGACATGTGGGAATGGGACACCTTTGCCTGCAAGGCACAGAGAGCCAGGATTTCCCCTCTGGATTTCAGAAAAGCTCTCCTGGACACCCACAAACCCCTTTGTAACTGTTCTTTCTTTTATGGACACTATCAAGCAGCCTTTGGGGCCAGCCTTCAGTGGAGGGTGTGGAGCTGTGCTGGCCTGGGCAGAGGTGGTGCTGCCATTCCTTATTCCTGTTACCCACAGGGACTGCTGGTGTCTGGAGCTGGGAGAACCCCTTTATTCATTGCTGAGGTCTGAAATGGGGATGGAACCAAGAGGTTCTGGAGACTGGAAAAGTCCACCTGGCTTCTGTGGGAGTGGAGCTTTCTTTTCTCCTTGTCTTCTCTGTAGAAGAGGCCATAAGGATTTTCCAGTTATCACTTAAGGTCACAGCTGGTTTTTTTGTGTCCAAAATTGAAGGGCTCAGTGCATGGAAGTGTCATCCTGGCTTGGACCAACAAAATCCTGAAGGAAAGGGCACTGAAGAAACCCCCTTCAGTAGAGGGGAGTGCTCAGAACCTGCAGCCCCTGGAGTCCTTCCTTGCCTTCCTCTTGTGCTGCTGGTTATTTTTGTTCTGTTAAAAATCAGTCTGAACACTTTGGACAGTCCAGGAAAGAGTAAGTTCGGGTTGCCTTTTGCTTCATTTGTGTTTGGCTTTGAAGATCCCAAAAGATGGGAAGTGGCTGGTAAAGATCCAGGCAATGGCTCAGTGGTGGAGAAGGGGGCTGGAGACCAAGGAAGAATTTCACTGGCCTCAGGTCAGAGCCTGTTTAGAAAATAAAAATTAAAAGGATGGAGATGTTTGAGTTTGGACTTCTTTTTTTAAATTCTTTTTTCCTCCTGGCTTTGAAGCATTTGATCTGTGCTCAGGTGTGCTCAGTGATCTCCTGTGATGTAGGCAGTGCCAAATAAAGAAGAAACTTCATCTTTTTTGCATGTTCAAAGCAGTGTGTGCTTTTGAAGGCTCACAACAACCCCCAGTGCTGCAGCTCTGTCATCTGGCAGTGCTGCTGGTCGTGAGGGAGTTCTTGTTAGAAAGAGTGGGGATTCCCAAAAAAAACCCAAATCCCCAGAGTTTGCAGCCGTGCAGAGCAGACAGTAGAGTAAAACCAGGCTGCTCATGCCTATCTTAAACTGTGCTGAGCCCAACTTGTTATTTAAAATACAAACTTGAAGTAGTTTCATGCATTTCAGAGCTCTGGGCAGGAGGGGAGGCTGGCACTGCCTGTGTGTGGTGCTGCCATCCCTCCTGGGGCTGTGGAGTGTTTAACCCTTGCTGCACAGCTGGATCTGGAGCTGAAGCTCCTGCTGTGCAGGGTGTGTTTGTTCCCCAATAAAAGCTCACCCCACTGAGGGCTTTGCTGTTTTTCCCCCAAGAACTCTCCCTGCTGCACTGAGGTGGTGCCATTGCTGCATTCCCTGAAGATTTGGTGGCAGATTCCTTTTGGGAACTACACTTTGTACATTCCCGGAGGAGCTCCATGCTTTACAGGAAGATTTCTTTTTCATTTCCCAATTTAAGCCCAAGCCTGGGCTCAGCTCAGAAACTCTTGGATGGCTGATCTCCATGCAGGAGGAATTTTCCTTTCCAGCTCCCTGGCTCTCCCACCCCCTCCTGTAAATGTAACCCCTGTGGTGCTGATTCCTGCATTAACTTCCTGCTTCCAGCTGAATTCCTCAGGGTACAGTTCATTTCACTAATCCTGTCTCCATCACTACAATGACCTTTGCTAGCAAATTATTTCTGCAGGGTGGAGGGGGTTGTGTTCATTTGCAGGCCTGGTTGAACTCAATATTTATCTGAATATTAAAGTTGCTTTTGACTAGATTGTCTTTTCTGCTGTTTCAGGTGTTAATGGAGTGAAGGGTTGCCCGTCCTGTAGGTAATTGTTGCAGGGCTTTATATTTAATTGTTCTACTGATGGTTAATTGTAACTTTGCTTTGAATGAGAAGATTTTGAGTGGCTTTTACCACTATTTCAATGCACTTGCTTTCCCTTGGGGCACCTTGGCTGTTTTTTCTCAGTGCTTTCTCCTTTCCCTTGCAGCTACATTGAGAAGTTCACAGATTTCCTCCGGCTCTTTGTCAGCGTCCACCTGCGAAGGATCGAATCCTACTCCCAGTTCCCTGTGGTTGAGTTCCTGGCCCTGCTGTTCAAATACACTTTTCATCAGGTACAGCCTCACATCCTCATTTTCCCCAATCTGTTCTGTTGCCCAGGACCAGCTTGTTTGCCCCAGTAAACCCAAAAAAAGAGAATTAACTGTTCATACTGGCACTCCCCAGTGGTGCTGGGGACTTGGAGATGGCTTCATGTGCTCTTGGATTTAGAGATCACAGGTGGTCACCCTGCAACAGCAACTTGTCTGATGTTTAACTTTGCTTCTGCTTTATTTTTTTTCTAGTCTTTGGAATGGACAATGTGTAGAAAAGTCTCTCAGATTTGCTTGGTTTGTGTTTGGGGATTTTATGCCTTGTCTTCAATCTGTGGCTTTCTGGTAGCTTTTAGTTTTTGTATTAAAACCCCCAAGCCCTGTGGCTTTAGGTTGGCTTTACCTTGCTGTAGAAGCTGTCAGTGCAGCTCAGCCCCATTTACACAAGAACAATGACAAGGAAACAGCTTCATGATCTCACAGAATCATAGAATTATTTGGGTTGGAAAGGACCTTAAAAACCCATCCAGTGCCACCCCTGCCATGGCAGGGACACCTCCCACTGTCCCAGGGTGCTCCAATCTCACCTTGGACACTTCCAGGGATCCAGGGGCAGCCCCAGCTGCTCTGGGCACCCTGTGCCAGGGCCTGCCCACCCTGCCAGGGAACAATTGCTAATTCCCAATCTCCCATCCATCCCTGCCCTCTGGCAGTGGGAGCCATTCCCTGTGTCCTGTCCCTCCTTCCCTTGTCCCCAGTCCCTCTGCAGCTCTCCTGGAGCCCCTTCAGGCACTGGAGTGCTGGAAACTGGTGTAGCCAGCCATGAGATGGGTTAGCACTGAGACCAGCCTTGTAATTCCTGGGTTCCTGGCCTTGTAAAAAGCTCTTGTTCATCTTTGGACAGCTCTGAATCTCTCCAGTGACATCCTAGAACTGTTTCAGTAAGGCAAGAGCTCTTCCCACGGATTGAAGTGGATGTTAACTCCTGTTTTCACTGTGTGAAATCCATCTTGCCATAGCTTGTGGTACTCATTGGGAGTTTTGGTGTCTTTCAGCCTACACATGAAGGTTATTTTTCTTGCTTGGACATCTGGACACTCTTCTTGGACTATCTGACCAGCAAAATCAAAAGTCGCCTGGCAGACAAGGAAGCAGTGCTCAACAGGTGAGGGCTGGGGCTGCCAGGGTGGCACAGCTGGAATCGTGGCATGGGCTGGGGTGAGGGACCTTAAAATTCATCCCATCCCACCGCTGCCATGGGCAGGGACACCTCCCACTGTCCCAGGCTGCTCCAAACACCATCCAGCCTGGCCTTGGGCACTGCCAGGGATCCAGGGGCAGCCCCAGCTGCTCTGGGCACCCTGTGCCAGGGCCTGCCCACCCTCACAGGGAAGAATTTTTTTGTACATCAGCAAAGAGACTTTGTGGTCACCATGGAAGAGCTGTGAGAAATAAGCCATTGCTTACAGCAGCCTCCTGTATGGTTGAGTCCTTTCTTTCTCTAAAATCATGAAGTATAAAAAGCATAAACCTCCATGTTTCACACTCATTCACAAGAACTCAGGCTGAGCAGGTTTGGGTAGACAAACTGGCATTACATATGTTGTGTGTGAACCTTGCAGGCAGAGGAAGGAAGCTTTGCATTCTAAAATAGAACTGGAGCACATTTTAGCACAAATTAGAGGAGGAAACTACAACACAAGTTGCTTACTTAGTGTTCACACAGCCCATACAACTAATTAATGAATTAGGAAACAAATTTTATTTAATTAGGATTTAAAATTTCCTCTTTAAATAGAGGATGTGTTTCTGAGAAATACAGATGAGACTGGAAGTGAAAAGTTGCACTTGCTTACCACTGTGTGTGTTAGTTACAAGAGAGGTTGGCAGCTCTTCCTTGGCAGATGCTGACCCTGAAAGGGGTGGGCTTTGTTTGAGAAGAGTCTTTTTGCTGCCACTTGAAAAATCTGGTGAATGTCCTGGTGAGTTGTTTGGGTTTTTGAGGTTTAAAAGCACCATGGTTTGTGCCATGTTTAGTTCTGCTGAGTGCAGAAGGAGGATTCTTTCCCTTGAGCACCCTGAATAGCAGCAGTTGTTTTTTTAAAGCCAGCCTGGCATCATAACCACAAGGAAAAGTGGAACTACTGTAGAGCAGACAGCTCCTTCTTTCAACATGGGAACTGTGGGGTTTGAATTTCTCAAGAAGTAGACTTTGGGTTGGAACTTCATGATTTGCTCCTAATGTGCATGTTGTCTTGGTGTCACTCAGCTTGTGATGGAAAAAATTGTAACAAAAAGCTGTCTCTGGGTCTGTCAGACTACAAAATCCTAAATAAAGCTTGGGAGTGCTTGGGGCTGTGCTGTTTGTCCTCAGTGGCAGCTCTGACATCTCCACGTCCCTGCACACCCTGAGCCGTGGGAACCCTGAGCTGGGCAGCCTGGGAGTGGTGACACCACGGGGCCACAGAGGACATTTCCTGTTCTGTGCTTCAGAAACTTTGCATTTTGTACACAGTGCCACTTTCACCACTGCAGAAGTTGCCAAATGCAAGGTTACACCACCTTGCCCAGAGCTTGCAGCTGCCTGGCTGGTGGCACAGCTGACTGTCACATCTGACACTTGGCTTGCGTCATGCTCTGCGTCTGTTACTCTTTTTTAATGCCTGTTTTTCCAACCTGATTCTCCCTAGAAAAAAACCCAGGATTTTTTTAATGAGACCCCAGTTGTTTTGTGAAGGAGGTTTTTCAAGGAGAAATCAGCTTGAAATCCCTGAAGTTTGGTGTTGTGGCACCAGGAGTGGTTGGATGCTCTGCTGGGTTTGCAGCTTGGCATTATTTCTGTTGGCTCTCTGCTGTGCTCTGTCCCAGCCCCCTGGCTCCCAGAGGTGCAGGGACATTTCAGTGACATGCTACAGTGCAAGCAGAAAAGGGGCTGCCTTGGTTTCAGGGAAGAAAGGCCTGAATTTCAGTGTGGAGATGGAGACAGCAGCACAGACATCTCAGGGGTCTCTGAGGTCAGGATGACCCCAAGATGTGTTAGAAAATCTCTTTTTCCCAGCCTGGCAACCGAAGAAGGAGTCAGGATTCTTCTGTTCTGGTTCTCAAGGTTGTTTATTCTTTGTTATCTCTAACATTCTTTCCCTGGCCTGCTGAGGTCTGTCCAGCAGGTCAGTCAGTGGCACACTGACCACCCTCAGGGCAGTGTTATCTTTTTATGCTAAAAACTACCTGTACTTTATTGACAATAATTTTCCTGTACCTATCACCTATGTTAGGCAGTGTGTCTCTACTCTTAACCAATCATAAAGTGTCACCATCCTAGCAGAAGATGGAGGCTAAGAAGAAGGAGAAAGGACAGGGCATGCCCAAATCCCTCCATCTTGGGACCCCAAGCTCCCATTCTAAAAACCCCAAAATTCTGCTTTTCACCCTGTGACAAACTAACTATCATTCTACTTAAACTCTAGTGGCTTGTAAATCCTCATATAGGGTTGGTAATTTTTTCCATGGGTTAAAATCAAAGGCACAGGGGTTTTGGGCTCTGTGCCAGGGTCTCTGAGCCCCCTGGCAGGGGCTTGAGCCATCCAGAGCAGTCAGAGGGATGTCCTGGGTTCTGACACAGACAGGCTCAAGGCAGCAACAGCTGCCCTGGTTCCTTTGTTCCTCATTCAGTGCCCAGAGCAGAGCAGCAGAGGCTGCTGAGGACAGCCCAGGCTGCAAGAGGCTCTTGGTGCCTCCTGTTTGTGGACACCTGGTGTTGTTCCTGGCAAGCTGCTCCTGCTTTTCCTGTTTTGAACTCTGGGGCTGTTTCTATTGCTGACAATCCTCCCTTTCCCTTCCAGAGGCTGAGGGATATTGGGTATTGCCAAGGCTGTTTCCTTACAGCTGCCTTGTGACCTGAAATGAGCTGATACCTTGAATCCCAGGAGCTGCTTGCTGCAACTGCTCTGTTTTAGATTTTCCTTGCTGGAAGGGTTTTAGCCAACCCTGTGTGTCTCTCCCTGGTGGCTGCAGGTACGAAGATGCCTTGGTTCTGTTGCTGACAGAGGTGCTGAACCGGATCCAGTTCAGGTATAACCAGGCACAGCTGGAGGAGCTGGACGACGAGACCCTGGATGATGATGTAAGCTGGACAGGACAGGGAACCCCTGCACTGCTGCCACCTGCAGTGGCTTTTCCAGAGCTTGCACTCTGGAGTATGGGCTAAACAGCTCCTTCTCCCCTCCCTTCTCTGTGGGGTGTGACCGTGTTCACAGGGGTCTGAGGATGAGGGAAGAGATGAGGATCTGACTCCATGTTTCAGAAGGCTGATTTGTTATTTTATGATATATATTATATTAGAACTATACTAAACGAATAGAAGAAAGGATTTCATCAGAAGGCTGGCTAAGAATAGAAAAAGAAAGAATGATAACAAAGGCTTGTGGCTCGGACAGAGTCAGAGCCAGCTGACTGTGATTGGCCATTAATTAGAAACAACCACATGAGACCAATCTCAGATGCACCTGTTGCATTCCACAGCAGCAGATAACCATTGTTCACATTTTATTCTTGAGGCCTCTCAGCTTCTCAGGAGGAAAAATTCTAAGGAAAGGATTTTTCGTAAAAGATGTCTGTGACAGTGGAGTTTGAGCTGTAAAACAGCTTCAGATGCTTTTCACCAAAAGTCACACTGGAGATGTAACCTTTGGGTTTAGCTTGATTATTATTGGGGGAAAAAATTAGATCCTTGTGTTCTGATTGTCAGAGGTGTTAGATGTCTAGACACCTTTGGAATTTGAAGTGTTTAATTAGTTTGGAATTAATTTGCTGGTCACTTGGGAATTTAAAAGCTAAAATATTTCTGAAGTAAAAGCTTGAAGCTGTGTCTAGTTGGTGCTTGTGTTTAAGCTTATTTCTGCTAAGTTGGTATTGAGAAATCACCTTGAAGCTGATAAATGTCAAAGTGGAGTGGTGGCCAAAGTGGGTGGGACCAGAGCCCTGGAAGGGCAGGTCAGCTGTAACAAGAGGGTAGATAAAGGAGCAGGGGGAATTTTATCACAAATGGCATCAGACAGATTTTTAAATTCTGGGGTGTGGAGGGCTCGTCACATCACAGCCTCTGAGCTTGATAGCAGCACCATTTCATAAGCAAAATAAATTGTTTTCTGGATTCATTTGACACTTGTGTCATCTGGATAATTAGTTGCCATACCCCTGTAAAGACCATGTTGGTGTTTGGATGCATTTCCATGGTGATAATAATGTCACAAATAAAGGTATAAATTATCTAGAGCAGCCCTGATGAAGTTGTCCTTATGCTTCCAAAACAGGGTGGCAAATAATGATACTTGCAAAACTTCAGACTTTTGGTACAAAACTTGAAAAGGGTTTTAGTTCATTGTTTAAGAACAAAATGAAGTCAGGATATGGTGTTATTGATTCTGTTGCTCATATTGCTGTGTGTGTTTGTTATTCCACTTTTACATTCTCATATTAATGGTGAATTTGGGCTATGATGGTAACAGGCAGCTTCTTTCTCAGTCACCTGTGTAGCTGAGCATGGAAAGAGTCTTTTACTGTTAAAAAAATTGTTTAATTCACCTTTAAATTTAATGTAATTGTTTAATTCACCTATCAAGTTCTCGCCACTCTTTCCCCTCCCTTCTCCTGCACAGTCCCCTCATTTTTATCAATTCTGTATGCAAACAAAACAAATTCTATATGAAAATAAGTTCCAGTGGAGTGTGCAAGTTACAATTCTCTAAGATCCTGTTTGTGGGGGGGGTTTCTCCCTGCTGTCCCTCCCTTCCCAGGGGAACACAGAGCTTTAGGGACCCAGGGAAGGGCAGTGCTCACCCCTTGTCCTTCTGTTTGCAGCAGCAAACGGAGTGGCAGCGGTACTTGCGCCAGAGCTTGGAGGTGGTGGCCAAAGTCATGGAGCTCCTGCCAACTCACGCCTTCTCCACACTCGTAAGTCCTGCTCCAGGCCAAAGTGCCACGTGGAATCAGCACCAACTGCTGTAGATTTTTTTTGACAGATGCCTCAGTGCCAAAAAAAAATAGGAAAATTTGGGGTTGGATACAAAACTTGCATCCAAAACTTGGCAAATGTGACAAGGAGAGATTAGAAATTGAAAAGAAAAAATTGGTTTTTTTGGCTTAGTTGCATTTCTTGGTGTGTTTTGAAGAGAGTGGTTCAGTGTTTAAGTCCAGCTTGGAGGACACTCTTTAGGAATTCCCACCTCTCAAAGTGCAAACATTTGGCAGCAGCCCCTCTGAGCTGTTTATCCTGGCCTTTATCTCAGAGGCAGGGCTGTGAATTGGGCAGATAAGTGTCATTATTAGGGCTTTAAAGAGAGTGGAATCTTTATTTTAATTACAGGCTAGATAAAAATGCTGGAGAGAGGCCTTGGACTATTGGGAAGCAGATCTGATCTGGATTAGTGCTTGTCTTCAGCTAATGTCACTACCTTTGGTGGTGTAAAAGTTGTCTGGGCTTGTAGCATTCTTACAATTTTGAGGAGGAGATCTGAGGATGGAAGTGTGGCCCAGAATTCAGAGCAGTCCAGGTGGGGTTTTGCTGGGTGAGGAGAAAGGGAAATAACAGCAGTGAGATCTCAGCAAGTGCATTAATCCTGCTGGGAACACTGCACAGCTCGACCTCAGAACTGTATTCCCAAGAAGCAGAGAAAACTGGGCTGCTGCAGAGGCAGGAGATGCCTGACCTGAAGTGCCTTTGCAGTTGCTGTTTTTCTTGAGGCAGGGAAGCAAAGCCTGTCACTAGCAGGAGGGAACAAAGCAGAGGCTGCAGCCCTGCTGTGAGGCACCAAGGAGCAGAGCAGTGTTCAGGCAGCAGATGGATCAGATGGAGCAGAGCATGTGGCTTCCTTGGAGTAACACATCCACATGAGGAAGGCTCTGTGGTTTTTTAAACTCCCCTCAGGCAGTTATGCAAAGACACTCCACTGTTAATTAGGCACAGCATGTTGGTAAGGAGTGTGTTGCTTTCCTGAGCCCTGCATTGTTCCTTCTGGGGGACTGGGGGATGTGGGAGCCTCTCCAGCAGTTCTCAGTGCTTTTCCCAGTGCCTGCAGGGCTGGTGGGTGCAGTGGTTAGTTTAGAGGTTTTAGCAGTGGCAAATAATTGAAGCAGTGGACAGCAGCTGCCATGACTCCATCCCATGCTGGGCAAGGAAAGGCTGCAGCTCCTGCTGATGGGCAAGAGAACTTCCATAGAACCAACCACCAATTTCAGCCATTTTCCCCAACAGAGATTAAATAGAGCTGTGCCAGGCTGAAGGGTTGACGAAGATTGTTCAGCTGAAGTATGAGCAGGACCTGGCGTGTTTGCTGTCACTGCTGGGTGATGGAGCTGGGCTGGCACTCTGCTCCCACACTGGGGTGCATGAGGACTGTGGTGTTTATTCCTTTGGCTGTTTTCCCCATGGAATTTCACTGCTGCAGCCTGCAGCTTGCTGGCTGAGTGCTGCACTGCTTCCCTTCTGTACCCTGGTAGAGGCACTGAACTCAACTTTCTGGTTGCATAATATTTTGGGAGATTTTTAAGGCTCCCCTTTTGAGAAGGTGATACTTGCAGGTGAGGTGGGTGAGCACAGACCTCCTGCACCTCAGACTCTGCCACTCCTCTGCTCCTTGGCCTGGGTTGTGCCTCCAGCTGTGTATTCCTGGTGCTGTGCCCCACTTGCACTGTCAGACCAGTATCTTGTCAGGCTGATTGCTGGGGTTAGAGGCAGAGGAGAGCTGCCACAGGGAGGTGCCTTCAGGGGAGTGATCTTTGTTTTCCTGACAGCTGTCAGGACCTGGGAAGTTGTGGGATGCAGGATCAGCCCAGAGCCCATCCTGCCCTTCTTCCAAATGTCTGGTGAAGGCACTGGGGAGAAATGAGAGCGCTCTGCTCTGGCAGAGCAATCAGTCATTGGCTGTTGCTGTCTGCCAAGCCCCAAGATCACAATCAGTTCTTCTCTCTTCCAGTTTCCCGTTCTGCAGGATAACCTGGAAGTGTATCTGGGGCTCCAGCAGTTCGTGGTCACTTCAGGAACAGGTAATAACCACCCTCTAACAGTGTGCTCCTCCCTCTTTCATCACTGCAAAACCACTCCAGACCTGCTTTGGTGGTGTTTTATCTGTACTCAGTTGATCCAAACCTGTGTGGTGCCTCATGGCTCAGTAGTTAAACTCCAGCAGCAGACAGAAATCTCATAATATGATTCTTCCCTTGTTCTGGTATTTGAAATGAAGATACCAGA
>VZSJ01003177.1:216525-278532 GCA_013398405.1 Pheucticus melanocephalus | reverse complement strand
CTCTGTATTTTCCTAGGCTGTAATCCATTTTAGGATTTTGTTATGGCACATGAAATTGATCATCTGCACCAGATGAAGTGCCTTCCATTTCCCCCCATAATGTTCTCAAAGAAGACTGATGAATAAGATCCTCAGAAACAATTACAAACAGGGAGATCCATCAACAGTCAAGACTGACCTGTTTTTTTCCCCCCAAAGTTTTTTTCTAGGCCAGTTTGACTTCATTTATAGAGCTTTGAACATCTTTTCTTGTGGACATTTATTGACAGAGTCTCCAGTAAAACCAAATTAGTCAAGACAGCCAATTTTGAAGGCAGTGTTTGACATGGATTAAGAAAACCAAATTCAAATTGATGATTCTTTACGTCTATTTTGTCTTAATTGTTAAAAAAGGGTCAATAATTCTTATCTTATTAATAATAATTCTTATAATAACTTATTCTTACAATAACTCTATAATAATTCTTATAATAACTCTATAATAATTCTTATAATAACTAATAATTCTTATCTTATCTATTCTTATCTTCTTATCTATGGAATTGCTCTCATCTCCATAAGACAAAAAAGCAAAAATAAAATAATATTTTAAAGGGATTTTCATTTTTGTGGAAGCAGAGTTTTAGGCTGTTTTATACCTCCAAAAGTCTGCAAACCTTGCTTTGTGAGAACAACTTGTTCTTCTAGAGGTACCTCAGGTTTTGGCAAATTTCTTTGCATAGTTTTCCATACAGTTCTGCCAGGCAGCCAGGAGTACGTGTTCTACAAATTCCCTTACAAGCTGGTGTTGTAATTATTTACTTAATTGCGTCTATTTGATATCTCTTTTGCTCCCAGCACCTAAATAAAGCCAGGATTTTCTTTGCAATGGAATATGGAGCAGGGAAATGCCATCCTGTTGTATTCCTCTGTACCTTGAAGGAAGACAAATCCCAGTGAAAGGAGCTTCATATATTCTAGTGATAGCTGGCATCAGTGTAATGCACATAAACCATGCTATGAGAATCATCAAATCTCTGAATTTCCTCAGCATTTCAGGAAAAAACCCCAATTATGAAACCACATAACAAAGTGCCATGTGGAAGATGCTTTGGCACCCTGGCAGAAAGAAGGTGAACATCACTAAAAGAAATGCAGTGGCATGATATAAAGTAGTTAAGTTCAGAAGTGATTATTTTTCCTTTCTTCAATTCTACAATGAATCTTTTGCTACAATGCAAGCTAAAATTGAATTCAAAATAAAATGAAATTTTTCTTAGTTCATGTGGTTGGAAAATCAAAGGCTTATTAATTCTTAGATCATGTTTGCTGCAGGTAATTTCCAAGTTTAGGGATTTAGGTGATAGAAATAGAACATATGGAAAATATTAATATAGTCCAAATCATTCTGAATATCACTGAAAATTGTAGAACAAAGTTCTTCAGCAATTTCATTTTTGCCTGGATTGCAGGATGAGAACAGATTGTGCCAAAACAGATTTGTTTTTGGCCAAAACAATGACATTCTCTCCAAAATTCTTGCCACTAATCTTGCCACAAGATTAGTATTTTCTCTCACTGTTTTAATGAGCATTTTCTTCCTGTGTGACTTATTGTGATGAATCTCCAGAGCACTGCTAAGAGCACTTGTGACTTCAGGAGAACGAATCATTATTGACATAGTAAATACAAAATATTCATGTATATGCACCACGTTGCCTGTTCTGGACTTGGTTCTCAGCAAAATGACAAGAGGGTGATCCATGGTAAATACTGGAAACTGGTTAGATATTGAACAAAAAAATGCTATGCCTGGCAATAGATAGAATGTACACATCTGAATTTTTACAGTGCTGAGAATGGGACAAAGTCAATTAAAAAGAGAATTGATTACACTGTACTTGAGTGACTCAATTAATTTTCATGGCTTTCCTGGCAGCGCAGCTGAGAGGTGAGAGCAAGACACAGAACCAAAGCTTTTGCTGCCAGCAGTAGGGCTGAGCCCAGTGGGGCAGAGTTTCACTGTGTGTTCAGTGGTGCCACACTGGGAGAGCTTTTTTCCTTTTCCAGTGGGTATTTACTCTTGTCTTTCTGACATGTCAAGACTGTTGCTCATGTTCTAAAAGTCCTCAAAGAAAGCAAAAGTAGGGGATGGCAGTAGGTAATATTTCCTCTGTAGGACTTTAACCTTGTTTAAAAACTCCTCACTGGCCACCTTTCTTTCTGTTTCTGACATCAGAATGAGATCTCAGCTGCTTCTCAAGTTGCTGATGGCAGCCAATGATGAAAAGACAGTGGGGGTTTGATAACCTGCTTTGTTTCTCCATTTCAGCAAGTATTAAAAGCCATTTTTTATTCCATTGTTTAGAAATGCAACCAAACCAGCATTTCAGAGATAAAGGTCCACATGCCAGATGCCCAGAATTAACTGCAGTGGACACCACCCAGCTTTGTGGTTAACACTTAATCTCCTGTGCTGGTTTTGTCTAGGATAGAGTTAATTTTCTTCATAGCTGAGAGATTTCTGGAACTATTGGTTGCATGGAAATGTCTCTCAACAAAATCCTTCAAAGGTTATGTTCACAGATTAGTTTAAGTTCATAGTGTGTTTTTATCTTCTCTCCCTTTTAAAAATTTTTTTAAGTGCCTAATAATTTGAGTTTTAAGCCTTTGTGTGATGATGCAGTTAAAACTCAAACCACAGTTTAGGTCACACTGCAAAAAGAGCAAACTAATCACAAAATACTCATCTCATTACTCCCTCTGACAGGTCATTTAACAGAACTAGCAGGGAAAAATCATTTTACAAGTAAAGAAAAAAATAATGAAGGAATACATCCCAGGATTCCCTGGGAAAACATAGATTAAGACGTTTAGAAATTTTCTCTAGGGATTTTAAGATCATAATTAACTGAAGTTGTTCCAATCTGTCAGACTAACTGTATCATCAGCATTAGCCCCTATCTCATAAGTGCTGGACTCACAGAAGCAGATTTTCTTAGAGTCAATCATATTCCCAGGAGGATCCAATTGGATCAGAATGAAGCTGACTCATGCCCTCAATGGGCTTAATTAGAAAGTATAAATGCTCTTCAACCTGGATTAAATACCTGCCTACTCTTGCCCATATATTTCAATTTAGTACTTTGTGGAAATTCCTCTGATGCTTTCGTGTCAGCATTCCTCAACTTCCAGGCATGTCTTTCTAAAACTTGAATATTTCTTAGCATTGTGTTATCCTAAATATTGTGGATATTGATTGTGGCATGGATAGAGCATGTGGTCTCACAGGAAAGTGGATGATTCAGTGTCTGAATGCAGAGAAGCCTGTAGAAAAAACTGCAGGGGCAGAATGGACACTGTCAATGTGACAGGACCAAAACCACTCTCTTGAAAACTGTGAAAATTAAGGTTTTCACACAGGTATTAATTGATGTCCTCAAGAACTGCATCTCTGCAGCTTCATTATATGTAAAATATGTTTGTGGTCAGATATTTTCATGAAAAATGGGTCAATGCATTTCACATGTTTTCATCAAAGAGGGAGGTGTTAAATAAAAAGCACCACAGGTCTCAGGAGAACTCTATAGTAATTCCAGAGCTTCACAACCCCAATAATGAGTCTGCAGGGAATCTTCCTTTGCCTCAGAGGATCTCCATAACTTTTGAGTACTCCTGTAAATTTAAGCACCTCAAAACTCAACACCTATGAATAAAATGCCTTCAGTACCTTGTCTTTGCAGTAAAGCAGTTCAGGAGAAAGTACTCCCACATATGTGATGGGAAGTCTTAACCTGCAGTTTATAATCTGTATTTGGGAACATATAAACAGAGCAAGAAGGGAATAAACACAGAAACAGGACTTTAATATACTCATTTCATCAGCTGATTCTTTCTGAAAAGGGGGTGTTAGGTAAAAAAAGCAGGGTGGGACCCAATGGGAAAACTACAGCACAGCCTCTGTGCCCCATAAACAGTGAATTTATCTGTGGGCTATGGGGAGAATGCAGGGATGAGCTCAGCTCGTGTAAAATTACTGATGAATTGAGCACAGTTATTTGTGGCTCATCTACAGAGCTTGATTTCTGATAGTGATTTTTCACCCAAGCATGGATGTTATTCAGCTGTGGCTGGTTAGATCTGTAATTGACAAAATCCTCTGCTAAAAAGAATCTCTTATCTGTTCTTACTGTCCTTTATTTGTTTTGATAGAAATATAGACTGATTTTCTTTTGGCAGTGTTTTTGTTTATTTAAGTGAATAATACTCTTAAGTTTTTACTGGTTCTGTTTACCCATTGCCTTATTTTCATATAAATAAAGTCCAGTTTCAAGCTTTCAGGTATTTTAAATCAGATTATTATTATTATTATTATTATTATTATTATTATTATTATTATTATTATTATTATTATTATTATTATTATTATTATTATATTCCTGGTACATGCTCTTAACATTTTTTATATTCCCAGTTCTGAGTTTTCACACAGCCCTCAAAGTAATAGAATGAAGCCAGACTCTATTCTAATTTATTTATTTTTTTACTGAAATGAGTTAACATGTTTTAAACTGCTTTAAATTCTAACAAAACTGATCTTGCCTTAAAGATGTCTACTAATGTCATCCAGAAGTGAAGTGGGAAGCCATTCCCCCTTGTCCTGTCACTCCAGACCCTTATCCAAGCCCCTCTCCAGCTCTCCTGGAGTCTCTTTAGGCATTGGAAGGTCCTGGAAGGTCTCTCTGGATCTTTCTCCCCTCCAGGCTGAACAACCACAGCTCTCAGTTTGTCTTCACATGAAAGAAGCTCCAGCCCTTGGAGAATCTTCATTTCACAGCTGTTTTTGTTAACTTGAAACCAGGGGTAAGATGTTTGTGTGAAAAGGGAATCACATGTTTAAACTCTCACCTATTAAATACATAATTCATCCTATTTTTGGTCAAAGGCAGTAAATCTGCCTATAAGTGGTTGAAGGAGGATGTGGTAAAAACATTGTCCACTCTCTGCAAAGCAACTCAGTCGTGGGGGAACCTGCCTAGGAATATGTGGAACAAGACTCTGAGTTAAAAAAGGATTCACAGCAACAGGAGTGGCCAAAATAATGCCAAATTCCCAGAAACTGGCTGAGCCCTGGAAGGACAGCCTGGTTCAAAACAGCAGAGGCTGAGAAAATATAATTTCACTTGAAGTTATATTTGAAAAATATATTTCAAGTGAAATGATATTTTCATAATATATATTTTTCTGTAAAATATATATTATGAAAATAATTGATTATATTTCTTTGATTTTCTGGATTATATTTTTCTGGAATAAGGAAACCTGGAATTTGGAACATTTGCCAAAACTGTTTGTACTTTGGTCTTGCTGTTTCTTAGCACATGACCCTATGAATCTTGTAGAATTTATATTTAATCCTTCTTCTGCTACCATCTCCTACCACTAATGAGCAGGTCCTGAAATAGGATTTTAGTAATTTTCTTTCAGAAATACTGCAATACACAGACTGGATGTATATTTTTTGGTTGAATGTTGTTATGGAGGTCTGGCCACCTATTTGGAACAGATTTTTAAGATATCTGCATGTCAAAAAGAGAAACAGGAAATGGAAAAATGAAACAACAAAACAAAACCAACCAAACAAAAAAATACCCTCCCAGATGTTAGGAATTATATACCTTTACACCAATATTTGTCTGCATTTAACTGGCAGTGTTTGCTATGAGAACACAATTCTTCCTGGAACTTTAGCCATTAATAATTTCTTCAGTGTGTTCCTGGAGAGAAAACAGTACAGACTTCATGAAGAGAACAATTGTTCTTTGTAGATGAAGGTTAAACTACCAGTGCAGAATTGCTTCCTACACAATGGGAGAAGTGAAAGATTATAAAATATGCCTCCTGTCAAGTAGACAGCCTTAAAACTTTTTTTGTTCTAAATGAATCCCTTGAATTGATAGTTCAGGAGCATGGCTTGTGCATCACAGGGCTCAGCTCAGTTATAAAACAAGCAGATCCCTCCTGTTTATGCAGAAAATCTGGAGAATGCAATTTTTCAAAGCATTTTTGAATAAATGATGCCACACTTGTGATACACTGAAGCTCAGTGTTCATGTGGTAGTAAATACTCACCCCAAAAGAGCATCCATGTTTTGGTTTGTTTACATTTTAGAGCTGGTGGAAGGAGGAAAATCAGGAGGAAAAAAAAAATATCAGAACATCAAAGTGTAATTTTTCAAGCCTAAATAGAAAAGTTAAAGGACTTGGTATCATGGGCAATTACCAGGCTGACTTTTTTTACTTACCAATTTTTATTGATGTTACTTGAATATTTTCTGATTTCCACTGATCATACATTGCTGGTAGTTAGAAAATAGAACTGAAACAAACAAAACTCCAGGGCATTAGGAAGCTTAAATTACGTGTGCCTCATAATTTGAAATGAACCTGTTTTTCAAGAAACAAAAATATTTTAAAATGAGACTTAATTGAGGCTAATATGAAGTAATTATCTGGAGATGGTGGGGTCTCTGACCCTGGAGGTGTTTAAGAGAAGATTGGACACAGCAATAGTTGAAATGGAGGTGTTTGGTTCTAAGTTGGACTCAATGGTCTCAGAGGTCTTTTCCAACCTAATTGATTCTATGATACTGTAATTTCTGACATTTAAAAAAAATATTTGCTTACTGCTTTAATCTGGGAAAACAGAATCTAAATATCCAGCACCAGAAGATCAAATCCCTCAATTTTGACCTCTTCTGTGTTAGAGGTAATTGAAAGCTGAGTATAGGGCCTGGACTTACCCCTTGATCTGAAAAGCACAGAAATCCACTGGAAATGCTGCTGATTTTGAATATATGGTCAGTGGTTTCTCACATCCTCAATTGATGTCCCTTTT
The DNA here is from genome assembly GCA_013398405.1 of Pheucticus melanocephalus. NCBI lineage: Eukaryota > Metazoa > Chordata > Aves > Passeriformes > Cardinalidae > Pheucticus > Pheucticus melanocephalus. Next base: position 271,655 of record VZSJ01003177.1, on the reverse strand, counting down.
TGCTTTGTTGCAAATTTAATAAATAATACTATTAATGATAATAGTAATAGTAATGATAGTAAAATAATAATAGTAGTAATGATAATGGTAATAATAATAGTAATATGATGATGATGATGATGATGATAATAATAATAATAATAATAATAAATACCAGTGCTGATGAGTAGGTCCAGTTTTAGCTGGATTCTAAAGACTCTGTCTGCCCTGCAGATTTTACTGCAAAAGCAGAAGTGATTAGAAGAGCATGTGAGGGATATGTTATTGAGCATGTGGTGGATATGTTATTGAGCTCGTTTTCAGAAGACTGGGATCCAATTTATTGATGCATATGTCATGTTTTCCTTAAGGTAAGTGAAGGGGAAAAGTTGTAATATTTGAGGGATGGACAAATTAAATGATAACTAAGCCCCCATCATTTCTTAGAAATTACTGTCACTGCCTCACTCTTTCTGAGGGTGGCTGTGTCTCAATGAAGCTGTCTCTGGGTCTGAGGTGCATTTCCAAGAGGTGTGACTCAAAGAGCAGAATGTTGCTTTGTTCTCCCTGTGTGTGCTGTGCTCACCATAATGAGGCTAAAGCTGCTAGGTAACATTTATAGCTCAGAAATAACAAGAGTAATCAGCAGTGCATGCAGCCCCAGGCTACATGGAAGTTAGGGCTTCACCTTACCAGTCCCAGCTTTAGAGAGAAACCAAAGCCCTTCCCTCTGCAGCAATTTCTATTCAATAAATGCCAGGATGCCCAATGTAATGGAAATTTCTTAGAGCCTAAGCCCCAACTGAGTGCAGAAAGCATCCTTCAGATAAAGCTGGTTCATGAAACAGAATAATCAGACAGCTGAGAAAACATCCTGCAGTATGAGTTCATAGAGTTCTAGGATTTGGTGCTATAAAAAGATCTGTATCAGTGCATCCCTTCTTCCAGATAATTGGGGGGCTATGATACTACAATATACTCCAAAATAGAGTTAAGATATAGTACTACAGTGTACATTTCTTTGAAACACCAATTCTTCCTTGTTCACCCCTCCCTAGAATTTGATTTTTCCCTTTGAGCTTATCAGTATGTATTTTGTTGGATTTATATTTGTGTTTCAAAGTTTTGCCATTGCTCAGCATTTATTGCACAGGTTTCTCTTAAAAAAGGGGGGGAAAAAAACCCAAACTATGTGTAATTAACACTTCAAAAGAGTTAATTTCACACAGACTGGTGCTGGTATTTAGAAGTGTTAAATAATACATGCAGAGAAAAGATTATTTGTCTTAAATAACTAAACTATGTCAACACACTTCAGTCAAGCTTCTTCTCATCTAATTGAAGGGACCAGTCTCAAAATCAACCTGGTACATAGAATAGTCAATGTACAGCCTTTATTCAGAACAGAATAAGAAAAAAAAATCAAAACAAGTTCTGACAGAGAGAGGATAATGAAAGCAGTGCTGTGTACAGATATTTGCAGTCTTTAGCTATCACAGTGATTCCTTTCTTCTATCCTGGACTGAAAACACGTGACTGGCAGGCTTGTTCTGAATTTTTTGCTCCTTGAGTCACAGCTGTGATTTCATTTTGGGTAATGAAATATAAAATTTACAGATAGGGATATTGGATAAGGGGCATTTGCCAATAGGTGGAACAAGGCAAAGGAGTTTGCAAGCATTGCCCATAGGATGCTGCTGCATTTGTTGTCCAGGAGACAGCAAATGATGTGAGCAAGGCCACCAGCTCAGGCTCCAGTTCAAACTTCCCAAACACCTGAAGCTGTGAAATTCAGAGGACTCCAGTCCTACAGCCAAGGAGCAAAGTGCTGTGTGATTTAGGACTTGTTTTCTTGTGTTTTGTTTTTTCCCTGTGGACCTCCATCCCCTTCCCAGGAAGTTGTGCTGCCTGTTGGAAGGCTGGGTAGGACCTGGAAGATGCTCAGCTTGGGGTCCTGACAGGACCAATGCAGCTGCTTTAGGGAATGCTGATCTTTCTGGTTTATCCCCATAAAGGAGGCACAGAGATGGTATCTGTTTTTTCATCTGTGCTTTCTGTGATGTGCCTTCTACATCTGCTGATTTACACAGAGCCTGGCAGAGGGAAGGTTCAATTGTACTCTGAGCTTTGTGTTTCTGAATGATAACTACCTAAGTATTGAGGACACAGCAGTTGCTTGAATCCCTTGTGTATCTTCTTAGGTAGAGAGTAAGAGAGAAGTAGTTTTGGAAACAGGCAGTTGGAAATTATTTCTTGTTATTTATGGAGGAATGGTGTTTTCTGAAGGAAACACGTCTTACTCTCTTACCTTTAGTTTCTCTTCTCTTCACCCTTCCCAGGAACTTTAGAATTATTTTGGGCTATCCCTAGTATCATTAAACAATGTGTCCACAGCCCAGCTGAGTGATGAGCTATCCATCACTTATAATTTTCTCTGTTTGTCTCCTCAATGGCAATAGAAAAGACAAATGAGGAAACAATCAGGTGTGAAAGGACTGCTAAGCAAACGAATGAATTTTACTAATTCCAGATTCAAAGTGAACTCCAAAGATAACTCATGAGCTCATGACAATATGGTGATCAAAAGGGTTTGGGAAAGCTTTTCTTTGCCTTAATACATGAAGCTCAACCGTAATAACAGTTAATTCAGCTGCAGTGAGCTCTGTGGTATCAGTGGTGACATGGATCCCCAGGTGATTTTGATCTCCTGAGATGTTTAGACTCACCTGTGGCTCTTTGCAACCATTTAGTGTTATTTAGGTATTGATGGAACTTGAGTCCACTGGAAATTCACAGTTAATGTGTAATTTACTAGTGCATTCTCACAACTTCTGTCTGCAGATCCTGTAAATAAATTCAGCATTTTAAGAAATACTTTTTCCATAATGATAGTTGAACACACGATAGCAGCAACAACCCAAAAAAGATAAGGAACTTAAGGTTTTTTTTGCCTAGCCCCAAGGCAACATGTCTGTGTTAAGCTGATGGGTTTCTGAGACTGAAGGTAGAGGATTTGCTCCCTGAGGTTTTACCAAAAGTGCCAAGTGGAAGAAGGATATCTGGTAATAACTGGTACCTCAGCTTTTAAACAAAATCCAAGGATTTCCTAAACAGTTTCTCCATCTTTCCTTCTAGCAGAGAGCAGCCAACCACACTACTAAGTGCAGTCAGATATTAATTAAATAATTAATTAATTCCTCTGACCATCACCCATTGTTTCCTGGTGAGTGTTGGGGACTGCCAGAATCCTTTTCTAGAGATGCCAAACTGCTGCTACCCTGTGCTTTGGACCTACTGGTAATTGTGGGATTGACATTCTCTGAACCTGAGAGAAGCAGAGAAGAGAACCATCAAAACAATTCTGTTCTTATTTGCTGCTCCTGTGTTTGTGCACAAGTGGAATGCATTATGGAAGATTGTTTACCTGAAGGAATTTGGTGATTGGATTCTGGAGTGAGAGTTTTGCCCTCTTGACCAATCTCTGCAAGCTGTGTCCTGACCCTTGGTCAGGAGACAGTCATAAGGTTTTGTTGAGTTCTTGTTCAGTTTCAGTTTAGATGTAGTGTAATATAGTACAGAATAATAGAATAATATTAAAGTAATAGAAAATAATAAAGTAATTAATTAACCTTCTGATATCGTGGAGTCCTGCTCATCATTCTTCCCGCACACCGGGGGCTCGCCTGCGTTTAGTATAGGTAATGTCAGAAAATCGTGCAATAATTTATACATCAAATTACTGCCTCATCTTCCCTGCACTCCATTAGAGCAGGCAAGAGTGGGAGGGTGACAAACACACAGGGAATGGGATGTGCACAGGATCTCCAAGCCAGTCAGGGACAGGGATACAACTCAGTCTAACTGAGGTTGTTTCAAGGTACAAAATCCTCTCATAAGGAAATACTGACTGAAAATATTGACTGAACTAACGACCCAAACTCAAAAAAGCTTCTCATTCTACACCACTGCTGCAAGTTTGAATATCTCAATATTGTTACCTGTGGTACAGCAACACTTGGCTAACCCTATGTTATGTCACTGAATTTTTTAGTAATTGTAAAGAAGAAATGTTTCTCTGTACTTTGTGCTTGGTGGGAAAAGGGACACAGAGGATAACTGGGTTGCTAAGGTTAATTATATTTTATATGTTTTTACTGAATGCAATTTAATTTGGCATCACCTAGAGGAAAGAAGAAAGGACAATAATCAGTCATGGAGCATAGCTAAGAATACTCAGCTTTTTATTCTGCATATTGAAAACTCAGTTGGTCTGCGAGAAATCACATTTCTCTGTGACCCAAAGGGCATCATAGATAAAATAAAATCAGGTTATCTTCTATTTTTTAATAACGCTTACAAGGATAAAGGTGGAGAGAATTCAGGATAGGAATTTTTTTTTGCTATATTACAATTCCTGACATCAATTTTGTCCTAATACATTCAATAAGTATAAATGTTGAAATATGATCTATAAGAAGAGGGATTGTTTATTTAAAACAGCTGAGGAAATGCAATTTTCTTTAAACTTAAATAATTGAACAATGTCTTTTGCCATGAGTGAAAGCAGAGAAAGTATGCACACTCCACTGTACCAAAGAGTTAATGCTGTCAAAGTCAATTTTGTGCTTTTCAGATTGCAGGGATGTAAAGCCAGAGCTGGGAAGGACAGATAATTTTTATGCCAAATTAAGGATGAGTCTGAAACCTAGTGACCTTTAAATGGGATGTGGAAATCAAGGATAATTGAGTGGCATGTCTGCTAATTATTTAAAGGAATTAATAATTCTGAAAGAGAGAACTGGCTCTGACCTGGTCTACAACTGGAGGGGCACATACACAATTCTGAGGATCCCTCATCTGCCTTGTGACCTCTACTTGAGGTATTCTAAATTCAACCTAAGATATATGGGATAAATTAGAGTACTGGGAATTATGGAAGAGGTCAACCTGTAATTGTTCCTGTAAGCCAGAGGAGCTCAGAGCTCACACTGAGCCAGCAGATATCGAGTAACTGGGAATAGGGAAGATCCTGATTGAGGTATGGACTGGAGATACCCTGCCCACAAAATTCTGGGGCAGCTGAGGAGTGCCCCTCATTTGCCTGTTAACACTGATCCAGATTTCTGCCTACAGGTAGGGGCAAAATGTGAGGAGGAGTTATGGCTCTGTTGGACAGAGATTTGTCTGAGCAGATATTTATCCTGATTTTCTATACACCTACATCTGAGTTTCACATCCAAGGCTCCTTTTACAAACAATACTGTGGAGAAGGCATTCTGTGCACAATTAACACAGTCTTGAGGTAGATATAGAAATAGTTCAGATCAATTAATCAAAACAAGTGCTAATTTATCTCTATAGGTGCAAAACCACCCCCCTTAATCTGATCAGTGTTTTGAAGATATGTAACTGTGGATGAGATTAGTTTTGCAGAAATCACAGATATCATATAAGGACCTTGATAATATGAAGAGATCTGCCCGGGAAATGCAGGAAGAACTCTGCAGATTACTGAAAAAAATAAGTTTTTTCTTGATGTTTTAATTTCAAACAGGGAATTTTGCTTGTCTTTTATGTGTTAGTGGGGTGTTGGAATAAAATGGTTTTGCAATGTCAAAGCAAGTCAAGTCTGTACTTTAACTAACCTTGAATACTGTATTATGCTTTTTTCTTTTTCACTCTTCATGGTCTAAGTATCCTTGGGAAGAGTCAGCCAAGATGTGGCACATGCATAACAAAAGTCACGAACTTCACAAATTTTTATGTCAATGATATTTAACATGTATTAAAAGTTAGGAGATAATTTGTCTATTGGGACAAAAAAATATATATTTTTCAGTAGCAGCTTTGAAGATGTCTACCTAGCATTATGAATTATCTGGGTGGAATTTTTGTGTGATGTTTAACATAAATACTGTTGGTACTTCTGCAAAGCTCTGCCCCATGCTATATATCCATGTCCTTTGATATAATCTGGTGGGATTCAACTGTAGATGAAAGCTTCTAAATGTTGGTGCTGCCTTGTAGGTGCCTGTGTGTGACCTGTGTATCCAAGCACAGGAGAGGGCACCCAGCCAGTGCACTGGGATTTGGGGAAGCATTTTCAGCCATGTGGATGAGTCCACCTGACCATCTGAACACTTCACAGACACAACTTTCTGTGCTGAGTAATGGAAATGGGCTGGAATGAGAGCTTAGGCACTGAGATCATAAACATTTCTGTCACTGTCATATTTTCTGAAAAATCCTCTTTGCCCAGGATCTTCTCCTAAGAAGCCCCAGCTTCTCCTGTGTTTTCTGCTCTGGAATGTGTTCTGGAGATTGTTTATCCAACATGTGAATTGCTTTAACTTAATGGCCAATCATGGCCAGCTCTGTCGAGGCTCTGAGGAGTCACAAATTTTTTATTATTCATTCTTGTCAAGCCCTCTGTCTGTATCCTTTCTGTATTCTTTAGTATAGTTTTAGAATAGCATTATTTAATATAATATAATATCATAAAATAATAAATTAGCCTTCTAAGAACATGGAGTCAAATTCTCATCTCTCACCTCATCCTGGGGACCCCTCACAAACTCAACCCAGTTCAACACCTAACTTTGAATGTCTTAATCTGGAAGTTGAACTGCATCTATAACTTTCATATTTACCCTTCTGGAAACTCAGTTAACAGAATTTATTGTCCTTACTAACACATCTAAAGGGGATGAGAAGGAATGCTTATATCCTTTGTGAGGAGGGGACCCATGTAAGAAATATTCACAAACACACAAAATATATTGCAGCAAATTTTATGAGTGTAAAGCCACCCACAGCTCAGACATGTGAAAGAAAATCTGAAGAACAAAGAGCCTGCTTGTCTCACCAGAATTTTTCATGCCTGTTATCTTTGTGGGTCTCCTTGGAGGACCATCTGAACCAACCTGTGTCCTCCAGGAAGGTGATGGGGTGCAGAAAAGTGAAGTGGCCTGAAGCAGAGTACAAAACCCAGTCCTGCAATTGGATCCCTCACCCAAAGCACACAAAATCAATATGCACACTGTTCAGAAGAGCTACAAGTCTCTTTCATCTTATCCTAGCAAACCTTTCTCTGTCTGAAAGCAAAGGAACACACAGCACCAAAGAGCTTTAATGAATAACTGCAGAGTGTGGATCTGTCTTTTGTTATCAGCTGCTCTCACAGAGGACTATAATTTATTTTTTTTTATGTATTACCAAGGCTCAGGATTCATATTTCTGTTTCAAATTTCTTTTATCTTCAAGCTTCCAAGTAGATATATTTGATTCATAAATTCATTCAGAGAAGACTTTTGTTGTCTCATGCTTCAGTAGCAGTGCATGTTATTTGTTCAGCAGGAACAAATAGTTCTTGTAGACTGAAATTCAGTAACTCACCTTAAGGACTTTAGAGGAAAATATTGAAAGTTAGATTGTGTGACCTGAGGTTGGATTGGACTACCTCTGCTCATATATAGTATTTTTTGTATTTAAATCTTTGTCCCAAAGAAGATACATCCAAAATTCCTGTATCCCTGGGATATGCAGTGGGATTTCAGCCATTACATATCAACCATCAACAATTCCTCTTTTTTGAATTACTGAAGCACATATTCTTGGGTTAGTGTGGGGCAGACAAGTTTTATTGCCCATTACTGGGAAATGCTGCCTGTGAGAGCTGTGCTAACTTCATTACTGAAGACACAGGATTCTGCTGTGGGAACAGATCTCTAAACTGGAATCTTACATTTTGAATTTATTTTTTTTTTATCCATAGCAGAGGAAGAGAACCATTGACCTCTGTCCCCAGTTAAAGACAGTTATCAAAGCCAACAGCTGAATTATACAATTCAGCTTCCCCTGCTCACTTGCTCTCAAACTTCCTTTTCCTCCTTCCCCATGTGCTTCTGATTTAGTTTCTTTTCTTTCCTTTTTTTTTTATTTTGCTTGGACATTAAGTGCATTAATCTTAAAACCATTATTGTGCGATGGATTTAATGCCCTGAAAGTGGATTCTATTGTTTATTGAAGATCTTTGTTTTCTCCTCCAAAGAAATGCTGAGCATGCTACAAGCTTAGCATTGTCTATTTAGGGAGAATTTTTTTTTCCCTACAGGCAAGCAAAAGAAAAATGTTCCCTCATTTCTCCTGGCCTGTCCTGGATAGTTTCAAAGCATGGAACATGACTGAGACTCAAAAGTTATGCTGTGAAATTTGGCATTTTTTCACCATAGGGAAAACCCCCCAAACAAAAACATCATAATATATTAATAGGCACAATATGTTTTTAAAGGCCATAGGTACAGGTTTGCCATTTGAATTTCCTCTATCTGGTCCTTCATGTGCACCCAGAGAGAATTACACCACACAGTGCAACAAAGAATGAATTTCTTATCAGAAAAATGTTGTTTTATTGCAGTGAATTTCACTGAATGCACAGAACAGAGTCTCTCTCACTTTAGGGCTTGAGAAAGAATCTACTGACTAGTTCATGGCAGCAGAGTTACTGAAAGATTATGATTTATTTACTGATTTGAAGTTTAGGTATCAGTGAACAGAAATATTTTTTTTTTTAAAGTTATTCTGAATGTAGTTGTATTTGCCCAGCTTCAGAAAGAGAAATGGCTGGGGAAGACCATCTTTAAAGGACTTCATTTTGCAGGTAGTAAAATGAGTTCTAATATTAAAATTGTCATAATGATAATTAACATGATAAAATGTTTTAATGAAGGGGAAAGAAACTAATAGCTGTGCTCCAAAATGCTGCTGCTACAAGATGGATATTGCTGATGTTGTCAAGGATTTGTTTCATAATGGTGATCTGTGTCTCTCCTTTTATTAGCATGAAAGAAATAGATGTTTAAAACCACAAATGCTCTCCAGTAGATTTTCTTTTATATAAGACAGGATCAAGGTAAAAAAATAAATATGATTTTGGTCTAAGTTCTTGAAGCAGCCTGAAAAAGGGGTGACTGGTGAGTTAAACCCCAGGAAAAAGCCCTAAGAGATCTGTTTCAGTGTGCTTCTTGCAGAGTCTTTCTATGTAACATTGGTACTGGAATTTCCCCTCTTTCTGTATTGATCTATTTTGTGAAAAGAACATTTTCTTTCTGCAGTGCTTCTCCATATGGTCTACAAATTTATTGAAGCAGGACCTTCTGTCACCATATAAGTTCAATATTTGAGATAACAGGATTAATAAGTGCAATTATGTGCACACATACGACTTTGTAACGGGAATATTTTTCCAATGTGATCTTCCCTGAATGGGGGAATCACCTTCCAACTATCTGAATCTTCAAATTATTCATGGGGAAAATTCCTGCAAAAAGATTAAAGTGGTGGCTGCTTGGGCCAGAAGAGTTATGATGTCCTGAAATAGGAATGCAAATTAGATTAAATAAGACCCAAATTAGACAGGGATCTAAAGAAACACACTTAAAGTAAATTAAGGGAAACGGAGCAAATCCTCCTTCCCCATTCCAGATGTTTATAAAATCACTCCAAAAATTCCTGTATCTCTCTCTTCACAGGGAAAATCTTTGAGGGACAAGTTCAGATGTAAAAGTGTCTGTTTTATCCCTTTTGGTCAGGTGAGTGCTGTTCCAAATGGCAACTGCAGGCCTGGTGCCAGCAAAGGCAAAGAGAGTTTGAGTTCTGAGGTCATCCCCATCCTTCCCAAGTCATTGGGATGACAGAAAAAAATTCAAGGGTCCTTTCATGGATTTGGATCAAATCTTCTTTGGACTCAGCTTGTCTCGAGGCAGCTCTGGTCTTTAGCTTATTAAGACATGATGGTAGAGCTTTTAAATATAAAGCCTGTGAAAAATGGCAGATAAGGGTTGGACAGATAAGCCACCTACTGAAAGATAAAGACACAGTCTTTGCTAGAAGAACACCAAAATTAAACTTCATATTTCAAATTATTCAAGAAGAAAATCGGGGATAAATTTAGACAGAAATAGATTTTTGCAATGACAATTACAAAAAATGTATTTTCTGGAGCTGAGACTTTACCACTTGTACCAAAAAGAGATTTGTCACTCCTTTGTAAGAATTAAAAGCATCCCTGAAGTTCAGCAGAAATAATTGAAAGTTTAAATTAAATCACAAAGTTAGAAACAGTCATAAACTACTGCAATTTAATAGTAAATTTAAATTAAGTTGGGACAAGGCACAAATGTGTTTGGATAAAAAAAAGATTGAAAATTTGCTGCTAAAAAAGACAATATATTAATCAAAACAAAAAGTAAAAAGACTTACAGTAGCAGACTAGAGAACATGATCTGGAGGGAGTAATGAGAAGGATACCATATAGGTCATAATATTGATCTAGATCATGGAGAATTTAAAAAGTTAAAAGAGGAACCTTGAATGTGAACTATACTTAATTCAAAACCATTGAAGCAAGTGGGTAATGTCACAGTAATGATATCTGCAATGTGCAAAGACACTAATTGCAGTATTCTTTGCTAATTAAAGAAACTATAATTATAGCAAAAGGCTTTAGAAAACTATCCTGTTACAGCACTGAGACAATGCCATGTAAATTACTTCCCCTGTGTGCACAGAGCTGGAATTCCACTTCCCCATGCACCAGTCATGGATGCCCTTTACTAATTAAATAAACAGAATATGAGCTGGTCATCAAATACCTTTAAAGAGAGAAAGGCAGGGACAGATTTTTTTCCCGTTGTTTTCTCTGATTTGTGATCACTAAATCACTTGAGCTGAAAGAACAACTCAACTGGCCCAACTCACAGATATTGTAGGTTTTCCCTACACAGGTCTGTAGGTTTTCCAGTACTTGTATGTATCATTCCCATTTGTATTTGGATTGATGTAGAGAAAAGTTTAGGAACTTTTAATAGATCTTGAAAATTTTCATATATTTTCTTAATGTTTCTTCCTCAAGCCCTTTTTCTTCAGAGAGGAAACCATGTCTCCATTTTCAACTGCTTCCTTCTACGTTGCTGCAATTAAATCATAATCAGCATAATGTACTTTTGTTTTTAATATCAGGAATATCATCCAGAAAAGAAAAATTGGGGACAAAAAGTTTTCATTCTTACTTTCACTCTGTGCTTAGCTCAGTCTGTTGAATCATTGTGATTGACGTGGGACATGCTCATAACCCTTTTAATTAGTTGATGAAGGCCAGATGACGTAAAGGTCACTTGTGGGACACAGCATTAATGTCACTCTCTTCCTTGGAGTGAGTGACAAACAATTATCTCCATGCTAGGATTTAATTGGATTGATATCCAGCTTTCCAGCACTGGCAGCTGCCCCCAGGATGAATATTTTTTGATATATGCAATTACATGCCATCATGAGATTGTTGGCGATTAATGTCAGCCCTTCAGAACTGTCACACAGAAAAGGAAATAAAGGCAGACGTTACTGCTCAGGCCTGAAAAGATAATGATGGCCCTGGAGCCTTCAGTGTGGCTTTCTGATAAAAGCACAGTTTCTTGAGCTACCTCAGGGCAATGGTGTTGTGGATTTAAAGGCAGCCTGTTTTATTAGGAGTCCATTTGTTGTATTAGTAATCTCAGCAGGAAACACCTCACTCTTTTGGAAAAAGGTGTTGGAGGAGCTAAAGAGAAGTAAATGAGAACTTAATTGAACACATGAGAGTCACTTAGAAGCTTGGCAGTGAAAGAGAGACAATGGGATCCAGCAAGAGAAATGCCTTTTGTCTCCAGAGTTTGAGCAAGACAGATGAGAGCAACGGTGGCTATCGTTAACTAATGATGTGCAACCACGGTGCAGTGAGCAGTTGATTACCTTGGCTGGGGATGTAATCCCTGTCACAGATAATCAGTGTCAGTCTTTTAAAGGAATCAGGCTGGAGGCTTAATTTCAGAAAAATTTCCATGATCTCCCTGGATGGGGTATCCTGGGGAACATTTGCCCACACGATGTTCACAGGTCAGGCTTATTTGGTTAAAACCTCTGTTGGCTTGAGAATTACACAGTTTGTCTTTTGCTTCAGTATCTGGCACTTACTGAGTGCAAGTTGTCACTTTGCTGTGGCTGGAAAGCCAGAACACATCCCAATAAAGTGATACCTCCACAACTTCCAGATGTCCTGTCCTTCCACTCCGTCCTCTTTTTCCTCTTTTCTGGGACTCAGGGACCTCAGCAGATCCCAACCAAGCTTTGTGCAGATTCAGGAAAACTCATTTAGCTCTGTGGCTTAAATTTACTGCTGGCATTGCTATTTTTGTCTTCTCCATAGAAAAGGTGGAAGCACTGCATGAATCAGATTTGGTTTTCCAGTTGCCAGATAGACACAGAGTGTTAAAAGTCTTCTATTATCCTGTTCCACATTTCCACTTCAGTTCTTTGAAACTGTCTTCATGCAACTTGATTCTTTCTTTTCATAATTTAGGTATATGGAACTACGTGTGTTTTTCACTGCATTTTCCAACCCTTCCATTTACTGTCAAGGCTTTTCTCTGTGTTATCTCAGTTTTTTGGGTTTTTTTTCAGCTGTTGAGTGAAAATTGGTAACCAGAATTCTAGAAAATTTCTTGTCAATAGAAGCAGAGGTCATGTCTCTCTTTTTTCTCAATTGGCAATTCTTTGTAAAACCAAACCCATTTGATTACTGGTGGTTCATTTTGATTTGGTGATTTGAAATGATCCTTAATTATTTTAGAAATAATTTTACCAAGATACTTTTCTTGTAACAGTAGCTACCCACCCCATCAGAGGTTAAGACAATACACAGGCAAGAACTGGTATATTTGGAAACAAATGGAATGTCAACCCCCTTTGGACAAATATCAACCCCGTTTCACACTTGTGTTATGAAATGTAAGGGAAAAAAACTTTCTGGATTTTTTTATTTTCATTTTTATATATTTATATATAAAATAAAGTCAAATGTTCAGTTGCAGTCTACTCCACCACTTCCATTTCCTTCATAATCCAATTTTTTGTCATGTTAGCCAAGATACTAAATTATTTTGGTGACCTTTTCTTCAATGTTGATTAATACTATTTGTTTTACCTTTCTTTACCTTTAATATTAATTCAATCCCCTGTCTGCTGCTCCATTATTTTGCCCAAGATCAGTATCAGACCACAAAAAAAAAAATTACCTGTATCCTTTATCCTTTATAAAATGTTGGTAACTTCAGTTCTTTCTTGTCTATATCTCTACCTCAACTTTAAGAAAACTATTTACCTTCTAGTAATATTATTTTTTTTAATTACTTGATAAATAATGACAGAAACACAGTTAAGATTATGTAGTTAAGATTATTTTAATACTTGAAGAGGTGGACAAAGTTACATTGAAAAAAGAGATACATTTTTAGAATAAGCCCTGTACCTATTACAAAAGTTAAACAGAGCAAACTGTATATTCCACACTACCAGTTCCTGTTACTTCAAATACAATTATGAAAAAACAGCAATTCTTTGTAAACACTCAAGAAATTTCAAGATTTCTGTCATGCTAAGATGTCTAATGAATCATTGTACAAGACAAACAATGAGCAAGTGAAGATTCAGGTGATGAAAAGCCCTAACAACCAACCAATTAGACTGGATTGCTGCGCAATTAAAGTTTTGAATTCTTACAAATTGGAAATACATTTTAAAAGAGGCAAGTGCCATTTGTGCACCCTATTCAGATGAAAAGAAAGAACACAAAACCCTGACAAACAAAGCTTTTCAAAGATAATTTTAATAAGCACAACACAAATCAGACTCACCAGGAGCAAACTCACTCATGTTAGTCAATAAGAACTTTGAACCAAGGAAGATGATAAAAATGCGCCTCATTGATTTTTCCTAGTTTAATTAATCATCATTTTGTGACACAATCCTATTTGCTTTGAGTCACATAACAGCTGGTGCTCTCTGTCTTCTGGAGCTTCCAGTCTCCAGGACAAGCTTTGTCACATTTCAGGGTGGGAAATTAAGAACTATTGGTATGATCTGAAATACCTGAAACTGATAGGATATATGAAGGAATTGGAGGTATAACCTGATTTGAGAGACAATTACTTTCACTGCCATATAACTTAGTTTTATTTCTTTATGTGTAAGAAGTCAAGGACAGTCACATTTTCAAAGTGATTAAAAACTTTACACCATAACTCCTAGGAATTAGCATACCTAAATTATGTAACAGATGTCCTGGAAATATTCCAGATGCCATTTAATCTTCAAGACATCTATTCAACATTCTGTGTCCACAGTATTAGAACAAGTGATCTAATATGCTATGATAAAAATAAACAAAACTTATAAAACAAACAATTTTACTGCCTTAAACTACAGTGCAACTCAGATTCTTATTTCTAAAGAAAACCCAGTAGTTTAAATTTAAAATTAGCAAACATTTGTTGCTGTTGTTGTGTTTTATTTGCTTTATTTGCTTTTTGGAATGAGATCGACACAGCAAACGCAAGAAAGATAATCCACAGCTAAAAATCTCATTATTTATTAGTTATAGTTGCAAAGATGTTCAGTATAGCACATACAGAGTGTCCAGGCAATTTGGCTGCACAATTATTTATTTTTGGAGTCAGCGTAGCTGGCCCATAAGTGTGCAGCACTTTGGTTTCCACTCTTAATACCATGTTACTGGGGAAATACAACACTGTGTAAACAACACTCTGTGTAATTATTTTGACTGACATCCACCAATTTCTTACCTCAAGATATGTGTATCCACTGCCAAGCACCTCAATGGGAACTGTGCTTTTACATTTGGAGGCAAGACAAAACCCTGTGTTTTACTCATGCTGAAGAAATTTCAAGGTTTCAGAGATTGTTTCTGCACATATGTTCAGCTTAGCCCCCAAAAGTTATTTGCAACGAGGTTTGGTTTGTATGAGTAAGACAAGAAGTGAGAGAATCCCATTACTTCTCAAAAAACACAGAAATTCAAACAGACCTCCCTGGCTTGTACCATCAAAGAGCCTACTAGCAATGACATCTGTGTGTATCAGGTACCTGGCTTTCCTTGAATATTTATAGTGAGACAAGATGTTCCTATCCATTTTTAGATGTTTGGAAAAAATCCCTCCCTCAAGGGGAAAAGAGAGAATGAAGAGCTGGGGATGTGTAAATTACACATCATAGCTTTGACTCCAAGTGAGGCACATTGATCCACACTGGCTCAAGACCTATCCACCAATATTTATGTTCAGTTGCCTAATACAGAGCCTGAAGATATTTTTGTTACATTTGTCATTATTTCAAGGTGTTGGCATGAATTTTAATGCTTATTAAAATCAGGTATCAATAGCAACAGAGCAGCCAAGAGAACTTTGTTGTCCAGGTGGGAAAAATAGAACAGTGATTATGTCACTCAAATTAGCTGCTCTCAGCCAATGTTTTGCATATTCTTGACAATACAATGACATTTGTTTGACAATGCACATCTCAGGCTTTCTGTCATCTTTCTGTTGCACACCTTCCACTCACTGCTCACTTATTTCTCATCATTTGTTTTCAAAGTGCAGGAGATAAGTATGAAGTCTTCAAACCCATAAACCACATATATCTTTAGCAACCAGCATAAAATAGGAGGCAAAAACCCCACCCTCTATAAACCTGCAGACTAACTCTAAACCTAAGAAAGAATTTTTCATGTATTTAATATATTCTTCATATATCTATTCCTTTCTTTCTGCTTCAGTTCTTCTCAGGTTAGTTCCACATTTTCCTCTCCTGAGCCCTTGCAAGAAGCAGCAGGAACTTTTCCTCCTCAAAACAACACCTGATGAAAAACTAATGCTAGATAATTTATTTCTAGAAAATAGATAGTTCATGCCAGAATATGGGAGGTTTTTCTCCTGGGAAAAATAAAAAGTTTTAAAATCTCTTAGATATCTGTGACACAGACATATACTGTAAATTATCACGCAAAATTCATGAAATTGAAAAACTGTTTTCCTAATTATCAATGTCTGAAGAAGGAGGGTGAGGCTGGGTGGGTTTGTAGCAGCTGACCAAAGCCAATCATCTATGCAGAGGATGAAAAGCTGTTCAATTCTTCTGGGAATATCAGTTAGCTAAAAATTTGTAGCTAAATTTTGCTAAATGTAAACTGTGGTCCAAGTAGGTCTGTAAATTAAAATGTCTGTGTAAAACAGGCTTGACTTAGAAGAAACTATTTAAATTAATGGGCTATACCAAAAAAGCTTGTTAGTGTTTCTAATTTTGCCATATCTATTAATCAGAGGTGACTGTTTTCTGAACTACCACAAGCACAATTCCATGCAAATTAGTTCAATTAAAAATTAATTAATCAGCTTGTTCATTTTTTCCCCTTTTATTTCACCCTTTTTTTTTTTCCTAATCAAAGTATCAAAGTTAGACATAAACCTCCTTGTTTGGGGTCAAAATGCATCAGTGGTGCTACCACAAATTCTCTGATCCAGAAATGAGAGCAGGATTCTGGGTGTCTTTGACCTCAGTGATAATTTGAATTGCAAACAGAAATAATAACAGCAGGGAATGACAAAGCAACCTAGCTATAAATTTGTATTGACCATAAAAAACAAGTAAAGTACAGTTTAATCCTAAACAAACATATTTAGTGAGCACATATAAAGACAATAAGATAACTGTCTTCAAGTGTTATGTCCAGAAGAGATTCCTAAACCCCACAGATGATTTGGTGAGGGTATTTTCAAATACATCTGCTGCAGATATAGTCACTAAATATACCTATATTGGTAAATAAAGTGTGACTCAAGGAATGACAGATAATTGTCCAGACTGTTCAGTTCTCAGTTTATATCCTCTTTATGGCCAGCAGCAACTAGCAGATAACATTTGCAAAGGGTGTGAGTGGCAGCAAATACTAAAAACTGTTCATAACAGGCAATTTGGGTATGGTCATCCAATTTTGGGAGGGAGGAGGGCAGACTGAAGCATGTGCATATGATTTGTTTCATGCTTTTTGGCTCCTGGTTTTAAAACCAAGCCCTGATTGGTTCTACTTGTACCACAGTTGCAGACAGTTCTGGAATTTTTGTTTATTTGCTTGCTCTTGGTTTTTTTTGTGTGTGTTTTCTGCCAAAATTTTGCACTGCCTGTTTCAATAGCCGAAGGTTACTTTATGGAACTTTTCTGAAAGCACAATTCTGTCTAAAGGACGTTTTCCTGGCCCAACAGTCAGCTGCTGGTGTGACTTTGTCAGGCTCTGAGATGGCAAAGCTTTGCTAGCAGAACTTTTTGAACATCAATGTGGCAATTGGAGTTCTGGCAGATGCTGAAAAGCAGAGTACAGTGAGCATTTCTAAAGAGTTTGTAGAGCAGATAAAGGATGACTATTCTATTGTTCCATGAAGCCATTATACTGCAAAATAGTGACACAGTCCTTCTGTAGACAGACAAGGGTAAATTGCCATGGTTTATTGTGTGCTCATTCAAAGTGAACAACTGCAGGGCCATAATTAAATTTGGCAGCTTGGAAGTTTTGGAGGATCAAAGATGTCTGGAAAAAGGAGGGTGGCTTATACTCTGTGGAATTTTATTGCAGGGCAATCTCTCATGCTGTAAAATGCGAAGTTCATTATGGTGTAGCTCTTCTCCTTTTTTGCCAGTAAAGGAAATATCCACAACAAAATGTGAGAATTTCAGGGGCAATGGTGCTGCTGTCGGAGACAAATGCCTTAAAAAAAGCCAAATCCCCCCAAAAAACCCCAAAGAAACAAAAAAAGAAACCAAAAAAAGCCAAAGAGTAAAACTCCTGCACAATTCTGTAGCTAAACATATAAAAGGTGTAAGTGATGGAATAATCAGCTCTGTGAAGAATCTTAGTATTGATGAAATCCAGTAAAAAGTAGAATGAAAAATTCTGGATGTGACTTCGATCAAAGAAGGGAATGGAAGATAAATTCAGTTAGGATAGACCTGGTCTAACATGACTTCTGAACTTTCAGACAGAGAATTCATCTAATTCATCTTGTACTCTCTTATTCCTGGTCATGGCCATTTATCTAATACACTCAAGTATTTAATCCCATTTATACAGTGTTCTGTACCAGATCAGGCTATTTGAACTATTTTATATTATACAATGATTTATAAAATAATAAACCATATTCCTAATTTCTGAATTTCTAAAACACTAGGTGCAACTTCCCTTTGTAAGACACAAATTTCTGCTGCATTTCCATCCAGACTTCTGTGCAAATACTTTATCAGTGTAGAGGAGGAAATTAATTCCAGTATTTTCTATATCAAATATGACAAGTGCTAATAAGCTTGTCTGTTCACAACATTTGAGATTGCTCAGAAGTAGATTTTATTTAGAGAACGTACCAAACCAACGCTTTGCTGGGAAAATGATTTGTACTAACAGATGGTGGGATGGGTTTTGTTGTTTTCTCCCCTCCTTTCAGGCTCTCTATTGAGCATGACAGACATTTCAAGGCCAAAAAGCCCAAAAGTTTCACAAGCTTATGTGAAATATTAGCATGAAATGGAATTAAGTAGGACCCAAAACTGCCATCACTGTCCTAACTCCTCTTGCCTGGGCAAAGCCCTGCTCTGGAAGGTGGCCAGTGAAACAGCAGCAGTAGAAATAAATTCCTCTACCAAGTGAAGTTGCTTTTCTGTGTCCATCTTGTGGAGTTTTCAGAGCAGATCTGGGCAGGTGCTGCTTCCTCATTAAGTTCTGGGCTAAATTCCACAGCAAAATAACAGCAGGAGTGATTTCCTCCCTGCCCACGCTGCCACTGCATTTGGCTTAACACCTTCCATGGGAGCTGCACCTGCCTTGTCCAGATTTAAACCTGAATTTGGCCTTGCACTGAGTTTTGTACCATCTCCATCTGCAAGGATGACTTTTAGCATCAGTGGGGCTGTACCAGGGCTCCTGCATCCACAAGGATTTTGGAAATGATTTCCCCAACCCACCACTGAGGATAAAAAATGATATCAGGGGTATCAGGATATCAGGATTTGCTTTCCTCCTCTCCCCACAGAGCAGTGATGTCAGAAAAAAGGCTGGTTTTTATCTACCTATTGCATATTTGTGTTTTCTGTAAGTCTTATATAACATTCCTTTTCCGTATCTACAGATATAATCTATTCCATTATCTAAATCTCTCCTTCTGTAGAGCATGTAACAATAAATAAACTTTGTGGGTTTGCCTAATCTGAATTGGATCTGTCACATCTGGAGAGCCAGTTTACTGCATTTTTGAAGAGCTTATTTTTTGTCTTTGGAGATGTACAAAGTAATAGAAAAATGTGTGTGAATGGTGAATGGCAAAATGCCTGGTCTGATTAAAACAGACCCACTGCACAGAAATTACCCTGGCAAAACACAGTCAAAAAGTTCAAAATTCAGTGAGGCTGGGGAATATGAAAGCTCTTAGCACTCTATAATGTAGGAAAGCAATCAGTCTTTGTCAATACAGAAACAAGCATTTAAATAACTAGAATATTCAAAGGAATTTTGAAGGAGCATCTTCGTTCCTTTTTTAATTAAAAGAAACAACTAAATGGAAATTCATACTAATAATTTTCTTCTTGCCAAATAGTGTACCCTAACTAGAAATATATAGAAGATGATGGAATATAAAAGAGCAGTGAGGAGACTTATACAAGTGAATATCAGCTAGGAATAAAAAATAATTATTTTTTAAATTCTTGCTTCCATATATTTTTAATTTCTTCTCTGTCCAGTGTTAAACACAATTTTCAGCTTTGCCTTGAAATTTGAAAGGTCAGATTACTATAGACTAAAACTTTGTATTTTAAAACTAGTTGTACTTGTATTTTTTTTTATTATTCCAGCTGGTGAACTTCTTTTTGTTATTTCCCATCCCATTTGCTTTGGTTTCTTTGCTAGCTCTGTTTTCATTTTTTGTTTCCATGATTAAAATTTCACACTGGTTGGTGTCTGCTCTTATCTCAGTTGTCTACAGATTCCCCATGCTGTGGCCAAAAAGGTCTGTGAAAGAATGGGTGGATAATATTATTTTACAATAAATATTTCAAAAAAGAGTTATGTTGACTCCCTGAGAGCCTGATCCATCTCACTGCTTTTTTGTCAGCAAGAATTTCTCTACAGGTCTCAATTAACTTTAGATCACAGCTCACATCCACAGCAATCATTTCCAAAACCATGAGGAAAAAGAGATGTAAACTATTTATGACAGTTTAACAAGTCAGTTCATATATGCAGAATAAAAGTAGGGAACAAATTAAGACCAAACCAAACCCTGCTATTTAATAGCAAAAGCAGTCAGTTCTTTTGGTCTTCAAAGTGCTGTTTATATTGGCTTATAGTTTAAAAAATGCCCACATGAAATAGCAAAATTGTGCTTATGTTCTTTAGAGGTGTAAATGGTTGAGAGGGGAAATGACTCCTGGTGAGGCAGTGTCAGAGCAAAGATGGAGAGTCTGAAATCCCTAATCCTGATTTTCAACCCTACTGCTCCAGCAAGTTACTTCCAGCATTCAATTCAAATTACAAAGGAAGCACTTGAGGCACAAATCAGTAATTTAACAGAGTAAAATAAAGTGTTCCCTGCATTCAGGAGTTGCACACAACACAAAAATGACAATGAAGAAGTCATGTTCATTTACCAATTAATCCTAATGATTTAACTCTCTGTAAAAAGAGAAATACCAAGACCTAATGCAAGAAAAAACCTCAATAAATTAGTGTGAAGACACATTTGTGAAGAACCTGGCTTAGCTCTGTCCATCAATTCTCTAGTGCAATTTGTAACTTGGTCCTCTTGAAGCTTTTCTTATCTTTCAAGGCCTGAAGATGCCCACTGCCTGTGTAAACCTTCCCAAAATATTGTCTGCAATTAGGAGGTGGTATCTAATTAATGAAAACCCACTACTTGGTTTGAGTCTCTGGCTTTTCTGATCAGATTTATGACTGCTCATTTATATTTGACACATTGTTTTCTAGGCTGTTTTTGAAAGACAAATACTTGCTAATCAAGGAAAAAGAAAACCTGCCAAGCACCAAGGGGAAAAATTGCTCAAAAGTTTAGGAGAAACTGTTCTTATTAGATCTGTCAAAAATTAAAGCCATGCAGCAAAAGATGTAAAGTTCTTTCAGTCTTTTGATGTCTTTGGGAGCTCTTAAAAGAGGGATCAAATTGCACTCTGGGATGGGTTTCAAAACTAAGTTTGCAGATCTGAATACATGAAGACAGTTCAAACACTGTTTTCTGCACTCCTGTTATTTGACTGACATTGCAATAAACTTATGAAAGTAGAGTCAGGCAGGAGACTGAAAACAGTGTTGATACGAGGAAATGGAAGGTTGTCAAAGAGCCTCAGCATTAACTGTGGGCCTGAACATGGAAACATAAATCCTAATGTATACAGGACCATCTATTTATGTAGCCCCAGAAAATGACTGGTGTGGTATTTGCTGGGTCCCCAGGATGAAGAAGGAATTGAGAATCTGACTCCATGTTCTTAGAAGGCTAATTTATTTTTTATGTAATTATATTATATACAATCTCCAAACCACATTCCAAAGCAACAAAACACAGGAGAAGCAATCAGATAATTATTGTTTTCATTTTTCTCTGAGGCTTCTCAGCTTCCCAGGAGAAGAAATCCTGGCAAAGAGATTTTTTCAGAAAATATGACAGTGACAGACTGGGATGTAACCAGTGCTGTTGCACAGAAAGAACTGGAAAACCATCTAGACTTAGGCAAGGTATGCTCTTTATTAAATCTGTAAAACATCCTTGACCAGACAAATTATTTTATGGTCAAATAAAAAAATCTGATCTGTTGAAAACTAACCCCATGCTTCACATGCCAATCTCCAGGGCCTCCAGCTTTTCCTCAAGCTGTGAAGTTTTTCCTACTGGCAGAAAAATAGGGTGGAGTGGAATACAGGGAGAAGTGAAGTAGGTACAGTATCTCTTCAACACCTCCTGGTACTTAGACAAAGGAAAAACAGGAATGTCACTGTGGAATCACAGCTTTAGCATCCCCACATACCATTTAAACATTTTTTTGTTTCTGGGAGAAATGTCAAGCAGTAGCATCATATTTATTGGTATCTGCTGTGGATGTAGGACACGAAGGAACACAAGCTCACACCGCTGTTCTCAAGGTGAAGAAGAAAGGGAAGTTTATTTTCTGACTCCCAACATTTATAGTTTTCCAAAAGTGGCAGTGGATTGGAGGGTGACAGTGCCACCTCTCCAATGACACTGGTCAAACCAACAGTCCATCAACTTTCTCCTCCTCCATAAAGGAATGCAAAACAATGAGTTATTTACAGAAAGTGTGTGACAAAGTTCCCTACAACAATGTCAACATCAGAGGGCTTAGAAAATCTTAAAAAACCAGGGTGACAATCTGCTCAGCAGCATAGGCAGTAAGCATGACTTCTACCGACAAAAGATTGCACTGCTTGCAAGTTTGGGGAAAACCTTCAGCAAGGAGAAGAGGAACTCAAATGTTATTAAGTAAACACTAAAAGTTGATATTTCCCATTCTATTTAAAAAAGAAAATTGCTTTAAAAAGGAAAAGAACTTAAAAAGTTCTTTCAGAAAATTCTAGGTTATCCTGTTACCAAACAGGTACCTTTCAGCAGATGAAAAATGCCTAATGATTTCATGTACTGAGCTGGACTGCATTCACAGGCTTAATAAATTACCTTTAAAAGCAGAAGGAAAACAAAATATCTGTGGAAAGTGAAGAGTTTCTCTGAAAGATTTTGTTGCATAAAAAGTTATTGCTGATAGAAGCTAAACAACCAATCAACAAATGTAAGCAGCAAAACACCATGTGATAACAAATTCAGCTGGACTTAGTGACCACTAATAGAAATATATTTTATAAAAAAATTAAAAGAAAACTCTTCAGTTCTGTTTTTGAAGAAACAAGAAGTAGAGGTGATATTGAATTCTGTCTGCCAACCTTTCCCTTGCTGACCCCTTACAGGTTATGTTCTCAGATCCCCTGCAGCTGAACTTCTGACAAAAGTGTTATTGTATTTTGAATTTCCACAACAGCATTTCGTGTTAAGCAGCCCAGGAAAACACTGAGATAGGAGCAAAACTAAACCCTCATTTTGAAGGTACTGAGCTTTGGGACAGCACAAAAAAACAACAGAGCAGTTGAAGAGATTGAGAATTGTGTCCCTCTAATCCATCTTCCCATTGTTGGTGAACCCCATCATCTTCTGAAATATGTGTGAAAGAAATGGAATAAATCGCTCACTGGGAAAGTTTAATGTTAACTACTCACAGTAGTTGCTTTTTTACTTTTTACTTTACATTGCCTAATGTGTAATTGCATTCAGAGAGTTTGTTTTAAACTTAATGCAGCAACATCTGCTGTGACTTTGCTGAATCTCATAGAATTTCAGAAGTGCTCAGGTCCCCTGAAGTAGAATTTGGTTCCTGAAAATGAGATTATTTCCTAAGAAACATAACGAAGTGCTGGCATAAATAACAAAATAACTGCAGAACTGTCAGGTTTGTGTCTCTCCTGGTCAGCTTGGATAACTATTATAACAATCTCTCTGCAGCTCTTTCACTACAACCATGAAATATAAAAGTAGCATTAGTGGTGTTAGACATGTTTTTAATCTCCAGAAAGAAGTCCAGGGAAAGATTATGACAAGGATTATGTTAAATTCTTTTACATCAATTAGAATTTAAGGACCTCATCTGTGTTTTTATCTTAGTAATATTATGCAGTATTTAAAGGGTTATAAATCGTGAATCTTTTAAAAATCTATGTAGTAGGTTAATATTGAGAAGGGTGCTACAACTTTTGGGAATAGGAGAAATTATAAACAAACCACCAGAAAAAAAAAAAGTTGCAGAGAAAGAGGAGAAAAGGATTGGAAAAGCATCTCAAGACAGAATTATGCAATGAGTCACTGAATTTGTTTCCTAGAAGCCTCTGCTTTCCCCAGGTACCGTGGAGAAATATTGGTGTGAGCTGTTGCTGATCTGCCTGCCTTTCACTGTTAGAGCTGATGTGTCCCTTCAGGAGCACTGGGTGAAATGAAAGAGAGGTATGGCTCAGATAGAGTGCATGAACATAAAATTATGTTCATGAAAAACAACAAGTATCCTTGCCTCAATGCCTGACTGAAATACGGATTTTATATCCAAATAAATTACAGCAATAGTGATTAATGAAAATCAAGCACATTTTCATTATTGATCTGTTTCTTGAAAGGATGGCAAAACTGGTGCCCTGCAAGTTATTTGTTTCTGCTGTTTGCTATGTGAGGCAAAACATTATTTCTGCTTGTTTTCCTTTCCTTTAACTTGCAGAGCTTTAAATCACATAAACTTTAATATTTCATTTTAATGTAACATACAGAGCTCTGCAAAACCAAAGGACTCTCACATTGTTTTTTCTCTAAGACAAGTAAGTTTTACCATGTTTTATGCAGTAATCATAATTTTGAAGAGGAAGGATAGGCTAGGGAGGCACTCCTAAAAACATATTCAGCAGTTTCCCATAATTATGGTGCTGGGTTCTCAAACAGTGCAGTGAGGCCAGGGTGAAATGTGGTCTCTGGAAGACATCTGTTGAGTAAAAGTTTCTGGTTGCAGGGAACTGAGAAGACATATTAGAAGGGTCTATGTCTTTTTCAGAAAGGCTTTGATGTCTTAAAATTCTGGCACTTCAGAACCCTCGATCTCAAAAATGTTTTAACAATTAAATCAGCTTCAGGTTGTTAATGAGTGGATCAAATGATTTCTTTTGTTAAACAGATGTATCATACAGGCTTTAAGGCAGGCCAACCAGATAAGACCCAAGAAAACATGCATAATTTGTTTTGTTTAATGTAGCAGCATGGGGATATTGAATATTTTGGATAGGGCAGGCCAGGGATTCCTTCTTTACTTGTGCACAAGCACTGGAAGTTTCTTTTTCCAAGTGATTATTCTCAATACTTATATAGAATATTTATCATTCTTCTTGTACCTCTCTTTCAGAGAAATCTGCTTACAGAATCAAGAGTCCTGCAAAGCCTCCTCTCTTATTATTATCCCAGTGGCAAACTATAGCCCTGGCTACTCAGATGAATTTTTTCTGTGTTTAGAAGGTCTGAGTGCTGATCCAGATTTGCTGTTATAGTATATTCACACTCTAAAAGAAGTGAAAATGGGATGCAGTTTAATTGGAGATACCAATTCACTGTGCACTGTAATTAATGGGAGTTAGCACTGATTGCATTGGATCAGGTCCTTTGAGTTTGGAACAATATTTAATTGTCATCACGTGGACTTGTTATTGGTTTGACAGATCTCCAGGGAAGGCAGCACTGTGGGCAAGTGACACAGCTTTCATATGAAACCTGGGTCACAGAAAACCCCTCTGCTCTGCCCTGGTTATGGAATTTGCAGTTCCACCATGTGTGTTTATTTGTGTCCATGCAGCAAATCAACTGTTGATAAAATAACTACAAAAAGCTGGAAGAATGAGAATAAAACAAACTTCTCACACAAGATATACATCAGATGCTTAGAAAGCACTCTGGGTTAAGAATAAAGTCTCAGATGACAGATATGTATTTATCATATCAAAAAAAAAAAAAAAAAACAACAACCCAGATGGAAGAAGAGAATGCATCCAAATTCCCTTATGAAATTCACATATTTGTTGAGAAATATCTCCTGGTGTAACATACACCAAAATGAACAGTTTCTCTACAGAATACATGGAAATTGTGATGAACAGCAGGACACTAAGACCTGCAGATGAGAAAAGAAACTACTCATAGCAATCAAACCCAAAGAAGAAGAACTCTGGAGGTATCTTCTCCAAACTCAGTTTCTCAAAATTAAATGAAATTTGATGGGAAAAAAGCATAAGTTATGTAGGTTGAAAAGGGAGTGATAGTGACAGCTTCACTCAGGCAAGATCCCTGGGCTGCACTAGAGGCAGTTCACTGTTCAATGGATATTGGATAGGTCCCAAGAGAATACAGGATGTTAAATGCATGGCCGGCCAGCCAGAAAACAATATGACATAATTGTAATTAATTACACAATTCTAGAGGCCAAACCTCCTCTGATCTACTGGTCCCACTTCAAAATAAATGCACAGAGAGGGTAATGTAGCTCCAGAGATTGTACCTATCACAGAGCAATGGAAATATTTCTAGAAATCTTGTTCTATAGAAAAGGAATTGTAAAATTTCCATTAGTTACCTTTGCAAGCAGTTTAGCAGCTCAAAATCAAAATATTTGTGATTGGGATATGGTGATTGAACTCCCAAGTTCCATAATACAGTCACAAAGAGGCAACCAGTGAATTTCAAAGGTGACAGAGGTTCGGAGTTGATGAAAAGAAAGAACATTTGACAGAAAGCCCTAATAAAAGGTAAAAATAATTGCCCTCTACTGCAGTAAAACAAAATGCAGAAATCCAGGAGACAGCTGCATTTCTGTACTGTTTGCAGAGATATTTAGCATCAAATAACTCATCCCTGGTAAAAAAACCAAAAAAAAACCAAAAAAACCAAACCAAACCCAAAAAAAGCCAACAAAAAAAATCAGTGCTGAAAGAAAACAACGAATATTTGTTTGGTGCCATTTGTTTGGAGTCAGTTTTTACTGATGTTACAGAGCAAGCTGAGACCAGCAGAGGCAGAGAGAGATTCCCCCACACCTGCCTTCTCTAAGGACTGCAGGGAACATCTGCCACTGCACAGGTGTTGCAGCTCATGGGCTATTTGCTAATAGATTCAGATCCAGTTAGATGGTGCTGAGGCTCCAAAACACATGAAATAACAATGGGGCCCTGAAACCAAATGCTTCAGAGTGCTCTAACAAAAACCGATTTAAGGCTATGGAGACTTTTTATTGATTACCTCATCAGCCCAATGGTAAGGATTTGAATTATGTCATTGGCAACAGCCTGTCACTTGATCTGACCCATTGTTGTCCAGGTGCCAGAAAGTTCCTTCCTCTGGGTCCATTCCATCTGCACTCTTCTTTTGGAACATGCCACAGACATCTTTTATGAAAAATCCTTTCCTTAAGATATTTTCCTCCTGAGAAGATGAGAGGCCTCAGGAACAAAATGTAACCAATGGCTATCTGCTGCTGTGGAATGCAACAGGAGGATCTGTGATTGGTCTCATGTGGTTGTTTCTAATTAATGGTCAATCACAGTGAGCTGGCTCAGACTCTGTCCAAGACACAAGCTTTTGTTATTCATTCCTTCTATTGCTATTCTTGGGATTTCATCAGAAGGCTAGCTTTCTTCTATTCTTTTAGTATAGTTTTAATATAATATATATCATAAAATAATAAATCAAGCCTTCTGAAACATGGAGTCAGGTCCTCATCTCTTCCCTCATCCTCAGACCCCTGCAAACACGGTCACAGGAACACCCAATGGTTTTTTTGTCACAATCACCTGTAAATCAAGCACTGCTGGACAATGTCTTCATTTTGAGAAGATATTACCAGAAATATTTCAAATTAACAAGGGGGAAGGTAAGCAAAATAACCATTTTTGGAAAGTATTTAAAAATGATAGAACAGGAATTGATTGTAGGAATAGAATCATGACTGGAATAGAAAAGACCTCTCAGAGTGTCAGGCTCAACCATTGCCAGCTCCACCCCTAAACCACGTCCCCAAGTGCCACACCTACACGTTCTTTGCACACTTCCAGGGACAACAACTCCAACACTGCCCTGAGCAGCCTGTTCCAATGCTTGACCATGCTTTCAGGGAAGAAATTTTCCCTAATATCAAATCTAAGCCTCCCCTAGCACAACTTGAGACTTATTCCTCTTGTCCTGTCCTTGTTACCTGGGAGAGGAGCCTGACCCTCACCTGGCTAAAACCTCTTTTCAGGTGGTTGTAGAGAGAAATGTGGTGCCCCCCAAGCCTCCTCTTCTCCAGGGTAAACAGCTCCCTGTTGCTTATTCTCTTCTTGTTAGCAACACTGTTGGTGGCATATTTGTGTGTTTGATGAATTTTGCTGTTTAAAAACCTCAACAAAAAACTTCTGTCCCCCATGATGATTTGTTATATACTTCCATCCTCCAAAATTTGCACACTGGTCCCAGATCCTGTTTTAGACACTTTTCCTGGCAAGCTTGATCTGCTACTTACTGGTATGGTATTTTAATGACCTCCAGGGAATAGCAGAGGTATTATATATAAAAAAAGAGAAAAAGAAGCAGCAAAATAAACAACATGGTGAACTCTTCTCTCACCCCCAAAATCATCAAACTGCACCATCATATAGACTCCTAGCTGTTCAATACTCATAGAATCTTCTAGATTTTTTTATATTGGATTTTTACTCACTTTACCATCCATTTATTCATATTTTGCCAGCTTTATATGACTATGTGCTGTATACTGTGAAGATTTCCTCTCAGGAGGAACCTACCAACACTATATTATTTCCTAGTGACACTGTTTTTTTTCTTGTTGTGATGAACTACTGCCTTCTGAGAGAACAGAGGAAAAACTAGTATTTGTATTTTGTTTTTCAAAACTCACTTTTGTTCTTTGCAGGTAGTCAATATTTTGTATTAAATTTTTATTGAAATAATACTATTTATGGAATTTTCAGGTGGAGCAAATAATGTATTTTTGAAAAAGATGGAAAAAATCTTAATCATGATAACTAACATTCAATACAAATAATACTGTAATCTTTAAAAATTGTCAATATTTTCCAGATAAATATATAAAATACCTGAGACATACTTGAGCAGAAACTGTACATCCTGTAGAAAAACACTGCTTTGAATGGGAGTAATTTTTCCCAGAAACCATTGGGTCAGTACTCTTAAATTTATCAGAAAAGAGCTTTTTTTTTTGTTATGGTATTTTGCAATACATATCTAGACAGGGAAAAGATATTTAACCCATGAAAAGTCTATCAAATGGGGATAACTACCTGTTTATATTTAAGAAGGAATTAATGTGCTTAATACAGTCAGTAAATATGCCTACATTTAGAGGTGGCTAAGTTTTGGGTTGGCTCTGTTCCTTCTCTTCGCTATTGGGAGAGAAGTTAAGCCTGTGTGAACGTTCTCCAGCTTCATTATGACTCTCCACTGAATAAAAAAACCCTGCAAGAAACAATGGGACCCCAGGCTGACACATGGCACTGCAAGAGCAAGTTAATACAACTCTGACTAGAGCTGATTTGTACCTGCTTGAGAGAGGGGAATTGTAAACCTTCACAACCAAGTACCTAAACTCACTTTGTAAAACAAACAAAAGTAAGAAAATGACATGGAAATAAGGAAATGAGAAGCAAAATGAGGAGGAAATGAGGAAAACCTAGTTTATAACAGCCTTGTGAGAGCTTGAATCCACTGTCAAAGTATTGCACATAAGTGGAGGCACATTAACTGTCTGTGTATGTTTTTAGGTCATAGATAACCTGAGATAATTGGACTAAAGCTAAATTGAATTAGCCTGTGATAGTCTAGCTAATAGGACACACATGGGCACCACTGTGGCTCACCTAGCCCATCAATGGCTAAACTCAGAGAATTTGCTCATTTTTGTGAGCTCAGCTTTGGGATATTTAGTGACTACAAGCAAATGGTCTGTGAGGAAATGAGGTGCAATGCAAGGGACCAAAACAGGCCAAAAGTAAGCTCACAGATGTTGCAAAAGTAGGGGGAAAAGTCATGGAGGAAGACACAACTTGGAGGGGAAGATATGAGGGACGTGGCACGGAAACTTATTGTCATCTTATTTTAAAAAGTCCCATACCTTCTCAGTGATTTCTCATGGGCATCTCCTTGCAATACTGAGCCCTCCTTCTTCACAGCAGAGTCAAAAAACCCCAACTCTCTCCTCACCCAGCTACCCCACTCTTTTGTAGCACTCGTCTTCTTATTGGACACAGCTGTGGCCTATTAAGGGCAGGCCTGTTCCTAATCTTTGGTGATTAGTACAGCTGCAACTCCTCAGGTGTGAGACTACCTTCTGTACTATTTTCTTACATTCTATCCTTCCACAGATACTTAAAAAAAAAAATAATCTTTGCCAAAGTGAAAGCCATCAAAAGTCATGGGATGCAGTGAAGTGCAGGGACATGGACTGAAGCTTGCTAAAATTGGTCCCCTTTGGAATACTGGAAACAGAAAAGAAGGACTTCCAAACACTCTGGAATGGAGATACGATCCAAGGAAATGGAAGCAAGTGTCAGCCTTGGTGATCCTCCAAACTCAGTAAGGCTTAAATGTATTCTGCAAGCAACCCTGTGCTTTCAGAGCAATGGCTGGATGATTCATTTTGGCTTTTTCATTCCTTGACTCTTATGACTTTCTGAGAATGGCTTCCCTCTGGCCACCCTCCTAAATCAGCGTGAGATTCCAGCCCATGACAGTTTCTCAGAAGGGTTTTACAGCTTGCACATGACCCTGGGTCTTTCCCCAAAGTAGCCAACATTGTGTCGTCCAGTGGATTTTTAAGCCTGGCAGATCTGATAAACAGGCAGCAGGTACTGAAAAGGAAAGGAATAGATTGGAAACCAGAGGCTTTTGTGTGTTCCTGAGCTAAACAATTTATATCTGTGATGGGCCTGGGTTGAACAACTTACTGTGAGAAGAAGTGCTGAAATCCATACTTTTTAGGATAAGTATCCCTTTTTAAGAAAATGAAACCTTATTTGTGATAAAAGAACCCCAACCCCAGAAACCTGCCATCAATCCTATGGCTCTTGGATGTGTGCAGTGAGCAGCACACTGGCAGTCTTTTGGTAGGAAGTTTTCCAAATTGTTTCTCAGAGGCTGTCAGAGTGCATCCAAGTGTTACTGTCACCTGCTGGAATGCCAGAGCAGAAAGATTTCCTGACTCCAAAGGTAAAAATCACCTGTTATTGCAGGAAATCCTGCTGTCCAGCTGTGGCTTTTCCAAACATCAGCTTAAAACCAGGCTGGAGTCCTCTCACTATTCTGACTCAATATCTGTAGACATTCTTCCTTCCAAAGGAGGGATATCATCATTTTGGTTTCATCTTCCATGTTATCCCTGAATAATTCTTCTTACTTTTCCATTACTGTTATATTGTATTCCAAAAGATACCTTTGTAGGGTGCACCTGAACATATGCATGCTTTTAAACATCCTGCTTGATTGGGTATTTAACTAATTATGGGGCAAGAAGCCTGGAGGATTTGCTTTACTAGTGAGGAGACAATACAGAATTTAAGCACCATGTACAAAAATATTTTCTATCATGTTTTTCTTGTTATGGCCAGTAATGTCTTTACATTCACAGATTGAAATTTATTCTACCACTAATGCAGTCTGAAAAGAGAGTGAGGAGCATCAAAGGGGAAGAGGCACGCGTGCTGCTACTAAAATAATGAAAGCAAAATGAGAAAAAGCAAAGCAAATCACTATTTTGAGATGCTGCCAGCTGATACAGTAGAACTATGGGATATGAATTCAATCTGATTTATGGGATAGGAACCCTTTTGCACTAAGTTATCAGACTAACAGGCTGGTATGCAGTCTTCCTTGGAATAATAGAGAAAGGCATCTCCAAAAGAGGTCACAGTTGTCTTGGAGATCTGTCTCTGCACTGGATAAATCACTCTCTGGAGGTGATTTCCTGTCTCAAATAAAAAGCAGGGAGCCTATTTCTACTTTTGACTAGACATTTTAAGATTTGGAAAGCTCAACAGAAAGAGTTAATATTTGCCTATACCAGCCTTCCCAGTTGTCAATTTTTGGATCTTAAATGGTTTAAACTAATGACACCAGATCTCAGTTTCCCTGGGAAAGTTCAAGTATAGGCAGGCAAGCTTAGATCCTAAAAGATTACTTCTATTTTCCACACAGTGCCTTCTTCCATAATATAGTATCACACTGGGAGCATGTGTGGAAATGATCATCTTGTGCTTTTTGCCTGAGAGCACTGCAAGGGAATTTATGCCACTGCTCAATGTTCTGCTGGAAAAAACCTCATATTGCAGACAACTTATCAAGAGGAAACCCCTGAGTAAGACTTTTACAGCACTCTGCTGGAGATTTGCCATCAAGCTATGGGATCCCACACCAGAAGTATTCCCCATTCTGATTCTTTTCTTCTTTTCTGATTTTATCTATATCAAAGAAAAGGGAAAACCTTGTAATGGACCACAGTGGGGAAAAAGTGGTTTCAATTTAATTATTCATAATGCAGTTTTGCAGCAACTACATCATGTGTTAGCTAAACTCTTAACTGCTTTTAAAATGGAGACAAGGATATCATAAGTGCATCTGCTGGGGGTGTCTCTGTGGATGGGAGATGACTGAGAGCTCTGAGCTGATCCTGTATTCCTAGAAATAATTGCTCCATTACTTGAATGAGTTACCTCAAGCTGAGCTGATGTCATTCTCCATCTGTTTCTGTGCATTTACTGAGCCAGTGCCACTGGACAGCAAGGAGGAGCTCTGTGTAATGTGAAAAACCCAAGGAAGTCAGAGCCCCAAGGTGCTGAGGAAGTTGGAGCTTTACTGGCTACAGTCAAAGGCAAATTTGAAGGACAAAGTACAAGGTTTATATTCTCAGAATATGGGCTTAATTTTCAGCACTGCCTCAGACTGACAGCTTCAGACATCATGTAACTGCTTCTGGCCTTCAAACTACAGGTGTAAAATGGGAATTGTAAAGATGATGATTGCCTTGCATCTCACTATTTTTTATCTGATTTCATTTTTGGATTAAGAGTTTCCTCTTGATATTTGTAGCCTTGCACACACATATATACTCCACACTACTTGTCAGTACTTGCAGATTTATTTAATAAAGTTGGATTATTATTAAGTATTTTATATCCTATCCTGTGGTTTTTTTCAATATTTCAGGGTTTGTGAAAAAGATATCTGAGAAATGTATGGATGGACCTCTTCTACTTGAAGCTTATGACTTAAACTCTGCTCAGCCTATATGTGTATGATAATTTAAACTTAATATTATGCATTTCTTGGAATAATGGCAGTAACATTGCAAAATATTCTTTGTTATGCAGAATATGGGTGCAAATGCTGTACCTCTTTAAATTGTCCTTTCAATAGATTATATTTTGCAGTTACAATTAGTGTGTACACCTCAGATTTATTTGGTGCTTTCAGAAATCTTTAGATCAAGAAGTCCTTCTCATCTTTCCAAAAATTGCATTTGTCACTTTATCTCAAGGATATAAAACAGGAATTTCCCCATCTACAGCATCCAAACGAACACGTGAGCAGATTGCTCAGCTGCAGCTCTCAGCAGGGATGGCAGAGCTGTGTTGCAGAGCTGTTGTGACTGCCAGAGGATCAAAAGAGTCAAGTAGAGAACAGACCGTGTATAACTGGCCCAGGTCACTTCAGATGAGGAAAGAAACTGTGTGGTCAGCATCTGTATTTTTTTGTACTGGCTCCTCTTTATTTATAAGCACAGAGAAGGCCACCATGACTGCCTTGTCTGGACCAACGTGAGCTGCAGATTTTTGCTGCATTTAGATTTGTGTTCTGGAACTGGTTTGTAGCAGAGATGCTCCTGTTATGGTCTTGTCTACTCACATCCTTAGAAGACAAGACATTACTTAGTTGAATGTTTCACTAAAAATATTGAAGGTCACATCCTATTGTCTTTCCAGGGAAAATTCCTTCCTTTAAGGTCCCAGTCACCATCCTTAGAAGCGCTCAGCTCACGTCTTAACGTGGGGAAACTTAGATATTAAAAATATTGTGGTTTTTCCAAAGGATTCACTGCATAGGAAAAGACACTGCTTGTGAATGCACAAGTCTAATGGTGAATTCTCACCTGGATTAAACATTGGCATAGTTAAGCGACCAATAAGGGACCAGTAGGGTAGACTGAGGCAGTGCAAAAGCAGGACAACAAATGGAAGTGCAGTGCCAGGCCTAATCTTGTCCACATTTTGTATTGACATGATGACCAAGAGGTGGGAACACTAAAAAAGAGCATACAAATAAAAAAGTGACACTAGACTGGGAGCGCTGATCGATACTAACAAGGCAAGAAACTGGATCAAAGCTGACCTTGAAAAACTGCACCAGTTCTTTTTCCAAATTACTTCTGAAGTCTTTCATGGGAATGGAAAAGGACATGTAAACCCTGGAGAGGCAGGGAGCCTAATTAACGTTGGGACATTTAAAGTGCAGACTGAAAGCTTCCAAATACCAGCCAGAGAGGTAATATCAATGAAACACTTACCTGTGTGATGATCCATCACTGCTTAGAAAGCATTGTGCTGGATGGATGACAGCAAGGAGGGAAAAATGTGAGAGAATCAAATATATAGATAAACAGCACAAACTGAGGATGTCAGTGAGATAACTCTTGAATGAAGGGACAGAATCTGTGAGCTTTGGTGTTGATTCCCTGGAAGCTTTGCAGGTAGGGGAAAAAACAGCAAAAAAATCTCTTAATATATCTGGTAACAGGTAGAAATTAAAATGTCTGATTTTATAATATAAAATAAATGGAAGAAACAGGAAACCAAACTGAGACCACCAACTGGCATGGAGATTTCAGTGCACATGGTTCCAGGTTGTGCCTGTAATTGCAGTCAGTGCTAGTTTTGATGATTTTTCTGTCATTTGTTCCTGCTTTCAAAGAAGCAGGTAAGAACCACCTGTGTGTATTATATTCAGCTAAAGCTGGCCAGAGGATAATTTGACTTTGTAGCAGCTTTCCAGACATAAATGTTTATATTCAATCTGCACTGGAATAAAACCTAATGCCCTGGTACATTTTTTCAAAATGAATTTGGTCTGGAGCACTGCATTTTTAAATCAGAAAGGTTCTGTTAAAATCTGTGATTAAATGAAAACTGTGTCATATCAGAAATTTTATTGTGGGACAATGCTGAAACAGGAGTCTTGAAAGAGATTTTTTGGGTTATCCAGCTTCTGTGCTATCACAGTCAATGGGTTGTACAGCATTATTCAAAACAAAAAAAGTGCTCTGTTTTCAAGGAACTATGCTGGACTGAGGATTTTATAATCATTATTTTAATATTTTGAAAGAGTCTTCTGATCTCCAACCTGCCTTATTTACCAGCCAATTGATCTTATTTATTCTTTTATCTGTATTTACCTTTAGATTTTCTGCCTCTGTGTTTTCTCATCAAGGGTGGCACCTCTTTGCTCTGCCAACCTGCACAAGCCAAGAGCTATTTATATCTTCTGAAACAGGTTATTTAGATCTTGTAAAACATCCATGAATTTAATGAAGTCACAAAAATTAGTTACAAACGGCATATTTGGACTCGGTGCATGAATTTGGAGCTCCCAGAGCTCATGGTGTTGAAGGTTTAGCTCTTTTGTCTTTGTCCATAACCAAGAAACTTCTTTCCCTCATGCCCAAGGAAATCAGAACTATAAATGTAATTATGGGACTGTAGGACCTGTGCCACTCCTAAAAAGGACAAATACCAGAAGTGTCAGCACACTGACAGCCTGACCTCAAGACAGCTGCAGTGAATAAAAACTTCTTTGGTTTGCACAGGCTTTAGTCTGGCCTCCAACACATGCCCTTGTGTTTAAGGTAATAATCAGTCACTCATGCATTTGCTTGAACACTTGGCTGTACAAAAGCACATCAGAGCAAATGGGTGTCTTGAATTCCTGTGGTTGGATCAAAAATGCCATGTCCTATGGCACAAAACAGGGATCCAACAGGGACACGAGCTCCCAGAGCTGCCCAGGGACCATGTGTGATATATTAATGGCCTGAGTTTCTGTCAGTGCCAATGTGTCTGCACTGCCCTGTAGTTTTGAGTCCCATATCTAGTAGATATTCCCCTTTTTAAAAATATCTATCACTTCTTTTCTTATCTCACTCTCTAAGCACTTTGCTGCTGGATCTGAGGGGTTTATATGCTTCTGCACTTTGTAATGTTTGGCAAACTCCAGTTTTGTCTTGTGACAGAGACAAAATGCTGTATTTATTTGCCACAGGTGACAAGTAAATGTCTGCCTGACAATGTTGTGACATCTTTTTGGAGATATTTATTTGGAGAAACAGTAGGCTGCTTTCCCACCCAAAGAAGCCATGCTTATCTTGAAACATCCATAATGTTCCTCCTCATCATCATCACTGTCATCATTCTCATCATCATCACATGAAATCAATGCTCCAGCCACTTTATAGACCTCAAGTAAAGTGCTGTTCAATTTTTTAATCTGATATCTGATTATTTAGTGACACTGAACAGAAAAATAACCTCCCAGTGACTTTATCTGTGCATTTCTTCTGCTGGGGAGTGTTTCTTAGATCAGTTATGAATGCATTCCCTGTTTTTCTGTGGTCAGTTCCTTGTCATTACACTTTATTTTTTGTTCACAATAAAATGTTTGAAATTTTTTCTTAAATTTACATACTGCCTCAATCTAGCTGCTTGGGTAAAACCATTCCAGTCCCTTCAAAAGAATGAGGATATTTATAGTGGGAAAAAGCATCTTTTGCTGAAACACCTGGTATAATTCAAGAAAAAGATGAGATCTAAGACATGCAGGTCCTTCTTTAGTTCTTCTGTATCTTTTCTTTGCACTGCTAAAAAATTCTCAGAAAATTTTTAATCGTGGCATAGCAATGAATAAGTAATAAGTTAGTCTACAAATCAAATTGCTAGTCAGTATTGTGGGCTCATATTATTATGTCAAATTTTGGTCTGACTTTAAAAAAGCATATTTCATATAATGAATGTGTTTGAAGGTCAAAAGGGGGAAAATTGTGTTATTGTTAATAGAAAATGGAAATGGTACTGAAAACTATAATTTCTTACTGAAACCTAAAATGAAAATAACATGATTTCAACAGGATCAGAAAACAACTCAAAGGCAAATAACTGTAAAGAATGAGAACTTTACCAATAGTGGGAGTCCTGTTATGGAGGCAGATTTACCTATGCTATGTTGTTCAGACAAATTTTGCAAAATACACATATTATACACTTTTAAAAAATTTTAAAAGTGTAAAATGTTTATTGATGTTAGTAACTTTTGAAGAGTAAATGAAGCTAGACTGCTGACCACTTAAAAAAAATGATATGACAAAAAAGTCAGAAATATAATGTAGATTATATTGGTATGATGATGTGGAAAGGGTAGAGTAAGAACTGGAGCTGGTTAATTTCTGTGTTAACTAAAATAGTGATGAAATTTAAGGATTATTGCTTTCAAAGCACTGGGTAATGCCATGTCTAAGGGACCTGTCTCTTCCCTAAACCAGCACACTGTTATAGAGCTTTGTACATTTTCCTAGGTCATTCATCAAATCTAAATTGAAGGCAAAGTGAACAATGTACAGCATTTCTTCCCTGCTGCTGATTTAATGCCCCTTCACCCCAAAATCTCCTTTGGGGACCAGGGCAGAGAGATATCTGTGAATGAACAATGGCATGGGGAACATCCCAGCTCTCTGAAACCTGTGGGACTTTTCCATGTGATCCACCTCATGGGCCCAGTATCCTTTCCCTCTCCTCTTTGTTGAGTTATTAAAAGACAAAGAAGAGCAGCTGCTGCTGTAGATGTAAAAAGTTGACAAATTTACAATAGGTGATGCCACCTGTGCCTGCCTAATTTAATCACAGCCCAAACAATCTGCCATCCATTTACAGAAGGGAAAATATTCAAGAGCATCCCAAAGTGACTCAGGAGCAGGAGGGTGAGGAGCAGTTTGCTCAAACACCCTCTTGGCTGCAGAGGAAGTTTACAGGATGTGGCTGGTGGACATGAAAAACCCTTTCCCTGCTTTTATGTAGAGTGAGGAAAAAAAACGTGGTAAACAGCTAACAAAAACACCATGTCCAACACTTTGGTGCCAGATGGGTTCATCTGCACAGTGTTATGTGAGCTGCTGCTGATCCATCTGCACTGAATGCTCCTTGCCAGTTGCTTGGCTTCCAGAGTGTTTGGGAGGCCAGGCCAGGGGAGGAAGAAGCTCCTTTGTTCTACAGGTACCACATCTCATCCCATCTGGTTACCAGAAACTGATGCCTTGTGAAGGCTGACCTAGAACAGAGACTAGACAGAGCTAAAGAATGAAGTAGGGATTTATGAGAAAACCTCAATGGATGCACCTTGGGCAGCACAAGAGCCCAGCCAGGGCTACACCCAAGATGAACCAAAATGGTCACAGAATGGACAACCGCGCATGGGGTCTCTCACTTTTATAAGTTCTGCTCCGTTTGCATCTTGGAGTTAATTGTCCAATTACAGCTTTACACCATGAAGTCCCATCCTTCTTGTTTTTCTCTCTTCAGGCCATGTTGTTGATGCTCTTGGGCCTGAGATTTGGATCATTTGTCCTTGGTCCCCAGCTGGAGCAGGAATTGTTTTGTCTCCCTGCTCTGTGCACAGAGCTCATCATCCCTTAATATGAAGCTCAGACCCACACACTAAAGCAGCACAGAATCTGAAAAATATAAAAGCTCAAACCTGAGGCATCAGTAGAAGTGTATTTTCTGCTGGTCCTTCATGGACTCACCCACAACAGCCTCCTCTCCATTTCTCCTAAGAATTATGTCACTATAATTATGTACTCTGATTCTGTATGGTGGCTGTGCTTCCAAATTCCAAATATCCATGTGCTCTTAGGTTTGTAATTTTGCAAGATTTCTCATAAAACATTCAGTTCAACTTTAATAAAAAAGCTTCACAGTCCAGAAAAGAAGACTAAATACACTTGAGATTCTTACATTGCTTAACTTGTGGTAGGAAGGCAGCAGCTGTGACTGACCTGTTACTAAAAATGTTTGTAGAAAAATACATCAGTCAAATCCAGGTATCATTTTCCTTGCTTTACAACATATCTTCATATTTAGGCAACAGTTGGAAATTTTTTTTGTTGGGCTTTGGGTTTTATTTTGGTTGTTTTGCTTTCTTTTCTAATTTTTCCCCCGTGAACAACATCTCACCACAGAGAAAAATACAGGGAGGGTTTGGGGTTTTTTCCTCCCAGTAGACAAAGTTACTCTGCATTGACATCTGGAATTTTTGGGGTTTTGTTTGTTTTTGTTTTGGTTTTTTGTTGTTTTGTTTGTTTGTTTGTTTGTTTGCATAATGGTCAAAAAACTCTAACTATTCTACTTTAATTTGTGGTGAACTTCTCTAAAATTGATCCCACAGAATTATTTGGAATTTTCTAATTTCTTTATTGTAATGATAATTAATCAACTTTGTCTAGACATAAATTAAGCTGATTAATAACTGATAAACATTTTTAAGAGATGCAGTTTAGTAAGCTTTGATTTAAATAGATAAAAAATATCCTCTTTTTTCTCAAATAGGTTGTTGGAAATGTTTGATGCTTGGGCTTTTGTTTATATGTACTGTGCTACTTTTTCTCAGGGTTGCTTATTCATATAATTTAATTGGATGGATCAAGACTTAAATCAGACTTTTAGCTTTGACTTGTATTTTATCTATCAATTATGAGGTTGCAGAGAGATAAGGAAACACAAAGATATTTTTTGTAATGATGTATGATCACTAGTAGCTGTAGCTCTTCAGAGGTTGTGGAATCCTGTGAAACCAGTCAGACATTTTTTTTTTTTTACTGTTTTAACTGAAACTCCATCTGATCCAGCCAGGATAATTTATCAGTATGGTTTTGACTGATACTTTGAAACTAGTCACACTTAAAGGCTAAAAGTCAAAAAGATTATTCTCAGTAAACTAAGAAGGTAATTAAAAATGCATATATATTACTTTAACGAATCTATAAATGATATTATATTTTTGACACTATTTCAATATTATTCTTTTTAATCTTTCATAAAGCATCATTTAATGAGTAAAATTATTCTAATGTATGTGTTATGTTACAAAAGCATCTTTCCTCTTTGAAACCCCTCTTTTCATAGTCCTGCAGGCCCAGAAGTCTATTCCTAATGAATGACTAAACTAATTGAAGCAACTTCTTAATTCATTTCAGATAATCTTTCTTCAGGGGATGCGATCGTAAATGAATAGATCCAAGACTGAGAAAAATAAAGAACCAGTAAAGTTATGTTTCAAAAGCCATTTACATCCCCCTGTGTATTTTTATGCTAATGTCTCTTTTGTTTCCCTTTTTCTGTTTCCACTGAAAGCTAAAACCCATAAACAAAATCTTTAAAAAATCTTAACAGGGAAATGTGTCAAAACATCAAAAACCTTTGAAAAGGTTTTTGAAATCTGAAAGAACCTGAACAGAAATTAAAGTTTAAAATGGCACAGTACCATTCAGTGATAGTAAGAGGTGCATGTTTGGAAGGGCTGAATCATGGGTTCTATTTATATACATATAAATATATCTGTATGGGTGTTATATATTCTATAATAAGAATATTTAACTGGACAGATTCCTTCAAAACAAAATAGGAAAATGCAGAGAACCAAATGAGGAGAAAGACAGGACTTTTATTTAAGGTCAGATATTAAAGGAGTTGTCTCAGAGTTTTTAATTTGCAAACAATGGTGATATCTTGGAGCTTAGCAAAGCTTTTTGTCCACTTTGTGTTCTGTAAATATGCATTTGAGGGAAAGGTAAATCCAAAATAATTGGTAAGACATTATCTGATTAATTAACTATTCTGAATATTTTGAGAAATGGGGAAAGGAGAAGTAAAGGCAGAATATTTCCCCCCACTTTTTGAAATGAAAGGATTTGCCTTTTTTCCGTAAGACTATTTTGCAGCCTACATTTGTTTAAATCTATTATATCTTGAGAAAACGAAAATCATCCAAAAATGAAAAAAAGAGAAAAACACCCCTTTGAAATGCAAATTTTTAGACTTTCCCAGTGTTCTTTTGTCAATTAAAGACATTAAAAATCACTTAAACATAAAACATTAAAAACAACTTTCTGTAATCCTACTTTGGTTTAAGCTGAAATATCTTTTTTGTTTTCACTATCAAATTAAATTAAAATACCAGATCAGCACAGTACTTTGGTTTTTGTTCTCTTCGATCAAGGTCTTGGATGTCAGGTCATTAACTTCATGAACTGAACTTTTGCCAAGCAATGGTATTTTCTGAATTGCCATGGAGAAAAAGATGGGAAGTAGGCTTTGGTTAGAACCCCTGAGAAGCAATTATAACCCCCAGGTTATAACCTCTGAGAAGCAATTTTGCTTAACCTCCTCACCCCCTCAGAGCAGCTGTCTCAGGAAAAGTTTTTCACAGTGTGGGTCAAACTGGTTCTCCTACTTTAAGTGCACTTAAAGAAGTGTACTCAACTCAAAATGCTTATGTAATACATCAACTTAAAATACTGATGTGATGTGTCTGGAATTCAGGTGTGTGATGTAAAGAAGGGAAGGACCTGTGTGGTGCAGGTTGCTCAAACCTCAGACACTCATTCAAGGTGTGGCAGCTCTGTCCCCACTCTCTAAGTCAGTCACAGAGAGTAGCTACACAGTAGGAACAAAGGAAAATCTTCAATTCTTTCTGAGAATATTTATTATTCCCATGTCTTGGAAGGATCAGTACATATGATGGCATGAAATATTAGTTTTGCTTTCATATCCAGTTGAAGACGTGCTGAAATTTGGATTATTTTTATTTTAAACCTTTAAGCAACATACAAGCTGTGCATTTATCCTGATGAAGAGTAGCAGCAAACTGGGGCTGCAAACTCCTCTTTGCACAGTCCAGCTCCTGGCATGCTGCACAGGCTAATGAGAAAAATAACAGAAGCTTCACAATTATCTTCCTCCTCTCTGGCACTGGCTGGGAGCAGAGTTAATTGTTATTCTTTCTCCAGGGTAACTGTCAGCCCTAAACTCGTGACTGAAGTTGCTACTCCCTGAGATAATGGAAACACACAGGGACCAGAGTTTACAGAAATTGGTATTTGTCAAGTGTTCATAGGCACTTCACCTGGTGCCTGCTGGGAGCAGAGAGATGGAGAAGAGGCTGCTTTGTTAACCTCATTTTCTCTGCTGAGTGGACTGCAGGCTTGTGTTTTAAAAATCCTTGTCAAGGCTCGAGTACTCACGTGTCTGTACCTCAGCTGCCACGAGCCCTGCTGCTCTCATGTGCCTTTCCTGGCTGCTCTCAGTTTATGCCATTAACCTGGCCAGGGCTCTGCAGGATGCCAGGTCAGAGTTCCCCCACAGCCCAACACCACCTTAAAATTCAGGAGTGTCTCCAAATAACCTCATAAGTCTGTTTGCCCATTTAGGAGAAAACAGGAAAAGTTTTCAGAGATCTGCTCTGAATTAATCCCACTTAACTCCAAGCTGGTGACCTGATCACCTCATTGCTCATGGCTTTCTTTGTACGCAATGAAAGGAGCTGAAAACTCCAAAGGAAAATAAAAATTCCTGTGTAAACTGTCATGGGTTTTCTGTCTCTCTTGATATCATAGTGTGACCCTGAATTAGAAAATTAATCACCACTACAGAGTGTATGGGACAGTGGATTTTCTGGGATGAATTTTTTTTTTGTTTTTATTTCTATTCTTAGTCTCTAAAGAACCCTGACTCCTCTTTCCATGGTCTGCTAAATTACTGTAATTGTCACTACCTCATGTTCTGGTGTGTATGAAAATGCACAATATATCCTTGTATGTATAACCATGTAATTTTCTAATCAGCTGTAGTCAGACATGGCTTCAAATTGTGACCCCAAAAATAATTTTAATATTTAAGAACAGAATTATTTTTCTTAATAATTTCAACTCAGATTGTAATTTCTCCAATAGCTGCAGCTTCTTCCTAGCTGTGTCTCTTTGAAAATCTACTGAATGCAATTTATGGGTTAGCAAACACAGATTTGTAATTTGCACTAGGTAATAACTATTAAAATAATGATTATGTACCAATAAGTTTCCAAAAAAATGACATTCTGTTTGTTTCTCCTGATTCTGTAATATATATTCCTTGTAATATATATTCCCACTGTCTTTCTCTCTTGTGGCTGTTTTGCAAAGATTAATTCCTCAGATCTCTCAATAACTTTTAAGGATATAGTGCATTTCTTATTTTGTGATCTATTTAATTAAGTTTGTCACAGCCTTTACTTTTTTCAGTATATTTTATTCTTCATCTTTTTACTCCCTTGTTTTACATCAGAAAATATTCTGATGGAATTACTTTAGGAAATAAATTACAGGTAGAACCCAAACTGCTGTCTTTTTGTGGATTGCAGGGAGAGGTACAAAAAGGTGACAAATTGTCTTTTTCATAATTACATTTGCAGCAGAGCTGAAGACCAGAACAGTACAGATCTGACTAGTGGGTAAACACATTTTGCATAAGAGTTCAAACAATTCTTGACCATTTTGAGTGGAAACAGTCACTTACATGGTGACTTTAATCCTCATAATTTATGAAAATTAAAATGTAATTAGCTCTGAACAATAAATGGCTGATTAAAAAAAAAAATCCCCAAACAGAGTAACCTTGTATTATAGTATAATAGGTATTTGTAGAATGGCTCACTCTGGTTTTTCATCTCACATTCTATCTCAATAACATGATTTGCCATTAATAAAGTAGAAATTATTTCATTTATTTGTTTACAGTAAACTTTACTAGCAAAAGTTAGAGACCAGTGCATTGTGTAAAGTGCTCAGCTTAGATGATAATTTTTGTAACAAGTCAGAAGAGAATATTTCAGGTGTATAGACACAAGAGTTGCCTCAGGTGTAAGATTTTGAGTCCCTGTGCCCTGACTGAGGGAAGGTTCCTGGTTGAAGGCTGAGGGAGTGAGTGGAGGTCATGGAGCTGGTATGTTCCAGTGAGGCCAAAAAGAGAACCGGGTTAGGGATGCTTGGTCAGCTCCAGGGGTTGATTGAGACACTTGGACTGAGGAGAAAGTAGGAAGAGAGTTGTAATTATCAGCACAAAATATTTCAGAAGAGGGAGTCAACAATAATGTATCGTGTCTCTACAGAATCAGAGCATCATGAAACCACAGAATGTCTTGGGTTGGAAGGGATCTTAAGGCTCACCCAGTTCCAATCCTGCTGACAGGGCAGGGACACCTTCCTCTATCCCAGATTTCTCTAAGCCCCACCCAACCTGGCCATGGAAACTTCCAGAGACATCTGGGGCAGCCACAGCTTCTCTGGGTAACCTGTGCCTCACCACCCTTACAGTAAAGAATTTTTTCCTAATATATTCCAATTTAATCCTATCCTCTTTCAGTCCAAACCCATTACCTCTTCTTCTGTCACTTCATGCTCTTGCAAAAATTTGAGTTCCCCTGTCCATTTTCCTTGCGGGTTCCCTTCAGGCACTGAGAGGCCACAATTAGGTCACCTTAGAGCTTCTGTTCTCCAGGCTGAGCAACCCCAACCCTCTCAGCCCTTCCTCACACCAGAGCTGCTCCATCCCTCTGATTATGGGAATAAATCACAGGACTCCATTTTCTTCATGGTGGAAAAAGGCTAAAGGAAAAATTTATCCACAAAACTCCTTTAATGCAGTTTTACAGACCTCGTGTGGGACTCCAATTGGTTGGTAGTTTTCTTGCCAATTACTTGATTGGTTAGGGACAAGTTGTAATTCTGTATTGATTGGTCACTCAAATTCTGGGCATCTACGTGCAGGGAGAGTTTATTTCATTTCTCTATCTAATGGTGTAAAATCAGTTTACTTTAATGGCGTAAAAACAGTTTTCATTTTTCTATCGAATGGTGTAAAACCAGTTTATACAGGTGCAAGTTGTTTTTTACCCAGGGATAGATTGTTATATTAACAGATTGCTCACAACAGGATTGCTTTCAAATAGGAACTTGCA
Organism: Pheucticus melanocephalus; assembly: GCA_013398405.1. NCBI lineage: Eukaryota > Metazoa > Chordata > Aves > Passeriformes > Cardinalidae > Pheucticus > Pheucticus melanocephalus. Next base: position 227,001 of record VZSJ01003177.1, on the reverse strand, counting down.
AAATTCTAGCTTGACAAGGCCAGCCACTGATTCCAGGAGAGCAGGCTTGATTTTGTGACGCCTTTCTTTATGACTTTTATACCATCTGATGACCTTGGTGCCTCCTCTGGATTCACTCCAGCAGTTCCAGGTCCTTCCTGTGCTTGGCCCCAGAGCTGGAGGAGCTCTGAAGGTGGGGTCTGAGGGCAGAACCCCCTCCCATGACCTTCCCATACAGCTTTGGATGCAGCCCAGGACACACCTGGGGCTCTCTGGGCTGCAAGGGAGCGTGGCTGGGTCATGTCCACCCACCAGCACCCCAATCCTTCTTCCTAGGGCTGCTCCACCTGGTGACCCCCAGCCTGTGCTGACCTTGGGCCCCCAGTGCAGCACCTTGCCCTGGCCTTGTTGAACCTCATGAGAATCCCAGAAGCTTCATTTCCAAACAGCAGCAGGCTGGTTTATGAAGCAAAGGCTGGCTACATCCCTGGATTGTTTAGATTCTAAGCCATGCAAAAGTCAACTAATGTGAAGAATAATAGGCTAATAATAGGTTTTAGTCAGGTCCTGAGAATTGTCTCAAGCAGATTTTCAGTTTCTGGGTAGTGTATGTGCAATATTCCCCACCAGCCACTGCACAATATTTATAAACTCGTTCTGTCATTAATGATATTTTAGATTTGTCTCCAGATGTGCTGTTTTCCTACTCAAAAAGCAGCCTTACTTAGATGAAACACATTTATGAAAGAAATCAAATGCCACTAGGGGAGTTCTCTATATGAGCCACGACTCCTAAGGCTCCAGGTCTTCAACACATAAATTTTAATTGGCTTATGTTGCCTTGTGTTGCCAAGAGCTTTCTGCTGACATAAAGATCAAAATTTTTTTTAAACTCTGGACTTATCCCCAAATGTAAAAGCATTATTTGAGTTTAGTGTTCAGAATCCACAACACAAACAAATAAAATGCTACCACAAAACTTTAAAAGAGCCAGATCAGTACAAATCTTTTTATTGTGTGAAAGCCTTTTTTATTCTGTTGATTTTTTGTTTCTGTGGTTTTTTTTTTAACTACATGCTGCCTGAAATGTACCAGTAAACACGGGAAGATGAAAAGATTTAGGTAAATTATAAAATGATAATAATAAATTACATAATAGAGGAAGTGATAAATTGTAAAAAAATATTACAAATCAATTATAAAAGACAGCCAACTTTTTTAATTACAGTGGAAAGAAAAATTAGTGGATTTTCATAAGAACATACACAGATTAAAATTTCCAAAGGGAAAGTCTTTAAAAGGATTAGATGTGCATACTCACAGGTGGATTAACTGCTATGAATATAAAATGTCAGCTCTGTTCCAAATCTGTAATACCAAGAATATTGAACAAATCCTCTTGTCACTTAACAGAGAAAGAAGTCTGAAAGCATCAATTTTAGCAAGAACTTAAAGAACAAACACAGCTCAGAGAGTAATTAATTATAGAAACGGGATCATCCAAGAATTCCCTCTGTACATCTTACAGGGAAAGATGATAGAAGAGTTCCCATAGACCATATCTAGTTCAAAAACCAACCTCTCTGGGAAGCAGGGGAGTCTGTTACATTTTAATAGTCTAGACAGGCAAAAAATAAGTGAGATAATATTCCAGTAAATTCCCAGAGAAGGAAATTTTGAGCAAAACACTCGATTTCTCCTGGGCTGTAGCGCTGAAGTTCTTCAGTGTGCGAGCCCATCTGAAGAAGGAAGAACAAAAAGACATTCAGGGACAGACAGAGGGAAAAAGCAGTAAGGACAATCAGAATTCACAGCTGAACAAAGCAAGGTACAGACCCTACCACACCCTGCCACTGCTCCTTTTTGGAGCCAATGTGGAGATTATTGCATCAATGTCTGTGCTCCATCCCCTGCTAAGCACAAGTGCAAGGTAAGATACAAAGGCTCTGCAAAAAGGGTGGTTTTCCAAGGATTTTCTTGCAAATCCAACAATTCTGACAATGAATCATCTGATCTTTACAATTTTAAGACAACACCATCAAGAATCTGCTTTTCCCCATGTAATTTATTCAGAGACAATTTAGACTCAAATATCCCATTCTCCCGAATAAAGGTTTAAAGTAAAAGTAGCAGCCATGGAATATCCCATTTAGACTTTGACCCATAACTCTACAAAACATACTCTTTGATTAATCATGTGTGTGCTCTGCTCATTCTCCTGATAACTAATTCTTCAATCTTGTTTCCCCATCATCTGTGGCATTTCTACTCTGATTTATGGATTGTATTGTATTGTCACAGTCATTGGAGCTTTTGAAGGAAGGAGGCATAAAACTGAAATATTACTCTTACAGTTTGGAGGCAGATCCTGAAAAAATGCATGAAGCTTTAAAAGGAAACTGAGGTTTTTTGGGTTTTTTCCCCCCTTCTGATTTCTTGAGCCCTAAAGCATAACAAAGTTTTCTTTAAATGGCTTAATGACATGATTCCAGAAGCTGTAGCTGTTATCTGCCAGATTCACAATAAAAACCACAAAACACAGCAACCCTAAATAATAGATTCACTTTCTCTCCACAAATTTCTGTGATTTGGTGGAGGTAGGAAGGGAAAAAATGAGTTTTTATTTCACTTAAGTAACAGTCTAACAACTTGTGAAAATCAGCTGAAGCTGTTGGAGAAAGCATGAAATGAACATTTCCACAATACAAAGATAGAGAGAATTTTTGTATTATAACAATTACTGCATATCACAGGAAATGAGATATTTTGTCCCAGCAGAGAGCAATCTGATTGTGTAAGGCACTCAAGGTGACAAGAGTGATAATAAAACCTCTCATGACAAATTAGCAACTGCAATATTATATCAGCTCATCTGCAGCACCAAGGCTGCAGAAGCTGAAGTACAAATACACATGTGTGTTAAATTTACCATTAGCATTGCTTTCACTGACTTCCCTTTCTCAGTCACAGGACACCTCTGTGTTCAATTCAGTTGGATTCAGAAACAGAAAAAAACCAGAATACACTCCTGAAATCCCATTTAACTCCTTAAACACACAAATTCAATGGGAGGAAACTGAGGTGGGAAAAGAATGCTATCAGGTTATTCAGACGTGATTTGCCCTTTGTGAAACCACTTTGGTTGTCTCTCATCACCTCTGTCATCCACACACCTTCCAGGTCTTCCAGGTGCATCCATTCCATGATCCTACCAGGCACAGAGGTGAGGCTGACTGGTGAATAATTCCAGGATCCTTCTTTTAACCATTTTTAAAGTGGTTGGGATGTTTGGTCAGTCAGTGGAAAAAGCTGTCCAGAGAAATGGTGGAAACACCACCCCTAGAAATGTTCAAAGGCACATATATATTGTATTTGCACAGAAATGTCCCAATGAGGGCAGGAATGATGAATCTGACTCCGTGTTCTCAGAAGGCTCATTTATTACTTTATGATACCATATTATATTAAAGAATACTATACTGAACTATACTAAAGAATACAGAAAGGATACTTACAGAATGCTGAAAAGATAATAATGAAAACTCCTGACTCTCTCCAGAGTCTTGACACAGCTTGGCCCTGATTGGCCAAAGAGTGAAAACAACTCACAGCAGAATCCAATGGAACAATCACCTATGGGTGAACAATCTCCAAACACATTCCACATGAGCACAACATAGGAGAAGCAAATGGGATAAGAATTGTTTTCCTTTTCTCTGAGGCTTCTCAGCTTCCCAGGAGAAAAATCCTGGGCAAAGGGATTTTTTCCAGAGAATGTGGGTGCCACATGTGTATGAGTGTGGCATTTGGGAATATGGCATGGCTCATTTATTGGGAGGTGGAGGTACAACCTCTTCTGTCTTCCTTTTCTGACTAATGTATTAGTAAGACCCACTTTGGGGTACAGACCCTGTTTATCCAAATGTGTCAATATATCAAAGAATAATTTTGCCTCCTGTTTTTCTCCCAGGTCCTAACTCTTTAGCCTTTCATTCACTGTGTGTTGCCTTTTCTAGTTTTGAGCAGATCAGCTAATTTCCTCTGCTGCTGACTACATGTGCTTTGCTTATCTCTGCAATTATAAAATCTGAATTATTGTGAGGAACCTCAAGTGGTCATTAATTCATCCTGCTGCTCAGGAATGCCTAATATACAGTCAGCTCCTTGCCTGTGAGCCTGCCCTGGATGGTGTCAGTCCCTGAATTTTCTCTTTTTAAAATTAACCTCATGATGTTCCTGTCTGTCTATTCCTCAAGCTTAATGATGTTCATCTGATTGTGTTTTCCTTAGATTTTCCTTGGACTCCTTGGCACTACAGATTTTCATGATACCTACTTAAAAAAGAGAAGGAAGCTTCCAAATGTGTTCTCTGCTTCCTATTTTGTGCAATTTTATGGAGAACACAGATTTTGGCAAAGAAAAAAGAAATAATTGTCAGTGGGGCTGGGGGCAAGGTACTGGGGAATTCAGGGGCTCTTTGGTCCATTAGGGTGCATCCCACTGCCCCCAATGAGACAGCAGGACACAATTCAGAGAAGAAAATCCATTTCTGCATGAACTCTGCCATCTCACAAGTGGCAATTTTGCCTGATAGACAATGAGACCAAGCCCTACACTCTCTCCATGTAAGTATCATCATTAATGCAAAGGATAAGGAGTAATTATTATTGCTGGTTTGTCACAGAAAGCAAACCGCACTAAGTGATACCATGGACACAGCGATATAATTTGGCACACAATAGAACACAACACACATCCAGATGGCCACTGACAAAGAGAGGGTTTTAAACACAGCCAGGAAAAGCCCAGCCTCACTCCATGAAGATGTGATTGAAGCCCCTGATGGCTGAATGCTCATGGAGCACTGGAAAGGGGAACAAAACACTGTCAACACCCTTATCATTTCTCATTAGCAGCAGGAAACTAACAGAACCCTGCCACAGCATTTATCCTATAATAATTGTAATTCTGATGGTGGGACATTTTAACTGCAGAAAAAAAATGCTGCCCCTAGAGACAGCTAACCAAAAATATACCACTAATAAACATAGTGGTCCTAATGATAATTTGTTATCAGCTCACAGCTATAATGAACATTTTGCTGTTAATGGATGGTGCTAAGTGGAATATATAAAGTAAGGAGTCAAAAGGAGGTTTTACATTTCAGAAAGCAAGCTCAGCTCATGCTGCTCTAAAGCCATAGCAGAGCTACTCAGTGCTGTGAAGTCACAGAGATGATTGAGATAGAGATAGCTATTTAGAAAGCCAATCCAGGAAGCTGCAAGCATACTTTAATTCCACCTAAATATTATTTTAGTTACTGCCAGTTATTGCAAATATAAACTAATGTTCTTTTTACTTGTATCAGCTAAAGAAATATCATGATAGATTGCAGGAGTTATAGAAAAAAGCAGACTTATTCTGGCTTTGCTGTAACAGCAATTCAAATCACAAGCCAGCATCAGTATTTTTCCTCCTGGAGTCTGAAGGCACATAAATATTAAAATGCAATTTGAAATTTCTGGCCAGGTCCCAGAACAGTATTGTTTATGCAGTGTTTGACAGTGCTATTCAAATAAATCAAGTAACAAATGTGTCATGATTACTGTTAAAGTGGAAACTGCAGCACTAACAACTATTAAGATAAATGATGCCATGCGTGGAAAGTATTTTATGGGTTCTCTGTCTCTGAGCATGGGTGTGCAGGCATGCACAATCAGCTGTCTCCCAGGAAAATTAAAACTGCATCCAGGGATGAATATTGCAGACAACCAGCAATGACAGCATATTCACTTGTTGTGCATGGGATAAAATAGACTTCTGCTGTGATATTTCACTAAATCCTGGCTGCTTTTGGGTAAGCTTAGAGTTTGGGGGTTTTTGTCTTGTTATTATTTTTTCCTTAACAGACAGAAAGAATTTTGGCAGTAATCAGAGAAATACAAGGAGTTACTATAGCCAGCTGTCTGTTTCTTTTTGTATCAGCATGTTGTTGGGAGATACTAAATTGTAATCAAAAGTAGAATTTAATCTCCAGCAAAAAGAAGGCTGGAATGAGAGGTTTAGGGAGGGAATGATCACGTTCAGGGCCCCATCTCCACAATGTGGATGTCTACAGCTGAGCCATTCAATTCTGTATATTGTCATGTGAGAGACACAGGCGTTTTTAGAGAAATCATCTGGCCTATTTGAGATGTCTATATTTAGCCAATGTCACTGTGACACAGACTGAGCATCTCTGAGTGCCTGTGAGCAATGTTTGCAGTGGTGTCACATTATCTCCATTCAAGGCCTGCACCATGGTGTGCTGTTCTGGTGTTTCTGGCTACCTGAAACCAATGGGACATGGGAACATGGTTATTTTATTGGCTGTACAAGGAGCCTAGAAATGTCTGGTTAAGTGTCCTCACCTTCTAGTGATAGCAGGAAAATGTCTGAGCCCAGGCAGTGTAAATTAATGCACATTTCAACTGGTGGGCAAACCTAAAATGCAGGAGCCTGACACAAATAAAAATAAAAAGTTGATGAGGATCACAGACCAGTAAACACAGGCACATCTTTTACTGTTGCTGGTAAAAAATGTCAAGCTCTGAAGTCTTTAACCTGACTCTGCAGGGTGTCAGAAATTGTCAGAGATCACCTTGGCTTGCTCTGGTTTGTGGTTGTTTCTCTGTAGAAACAAATATCAGAGTCCCTTGAATGGGGAATTGTGTTCTAGTTTAGCTTTAGTTTGCAATTATAACAAGTAAAATTAGGAAACTGAGGACAACACCAGAGTAAAGGGTTGTCCAGATCAAGAAGGCACTTGTACAACAATTTTAATTGTATTATTAGTTAAGCTTTACCATAATTATATATGTAATTACACAGTCCAAATTAACTAGACTGTTAAAACTTCAACTGTGCTAACAATAAATTCATAGCTCCAAATATATGGTGTGCTCTCTTTTGGCTATAACAAAACTTTTGGTGTAACAAGATACTAATGAGCTTGGGTAATTAGCTACCAACAGCAGGTTTAAAATCAGCTTGTTCTATCCTTACTTTTAGCTTTGTAAATAATAATGAGACTAACATTCTCATCAGAAAATTGATTAGTGTACCAAGTCCACTGGCAGAGTATTTGATTAGGACATTGATGATGCAGTACATTGATTAAAGAGCTCTTGATGGCATTTACACTCATCTATAGTTCTTTTGAATAAAAAGGTGTGATTTATGTTTTGAAACTGATTTTGTGACCTAAGAGATCAAGGTTGGTATGAAGAAGATGCTTCCCTCAGAGCCAGCAGCAGACCTCAGATGCCAGTCTGGATATGCTGCAGGAGTAACACAGCCTTTGTACCCATAGATGAAATTTCAGTTAAAGGCTCATTTTACTAAAAGTAGAGAGAATAAATGAATGCACACCTCATTCTCGGTGTCTCTACCTGTTGCCATGGTTCTATCCACATGTCAAATATCCATGACCACTCACAGTGGAATTGCCACATACTTGGTCAGCTGAGCTCAGAGAAACCAGGGACAAACTTGTTGAGTATGCTAAAAAAAGTGTAGAAGAGAGGAAAGACTTACATAACCTTTCTGAAGAGTTTGAATACCATGCTTGTAAATAAAACTCTTGTACCACTTCACCACATTTAGCTAAATGCACCTATTAAGATTTTAATTCAAGCTGATGGAGCATGTACAAAAAAAGTGAAAGAAAATTAGGACTTCAAGAAACATTGAAAAGTTTAAGTAGGCATTTGAGACCAGGTGGGAGACTGGGGAAGGCCAGTGCCAATAGACCTGACAATCCAGCAGCCCAATATCAGCCAGCTTAGAAATCTCATTTATCAAAGCAGGACTTCTTTATGGGTGGGAAATTAAATCCAGTAGCATAAGATGTCCCAAATCTGAGCATGAATTTCCCCTGCCCTGTACACTAAAGTCTGGAAATGTTCTTTGTGATCTTTGTATGCTGTAAATCATGTGATGTTTTACCCTGTCTTAGGCAGATAACTCACTTCATGGAAATGAATGGGGAATAGATCAAACAAACACTTTGTACAACAAATTCAGTTAGTTTGATATTCACAACGTATCCCTCAGTCACCAAAAGACCAAACAAGAAGAAAAGACTGATTTCAAACATGATCATGTCATTTTGATGTCTGGAATCAGTTGCTCAGGGCTCTTTAAAGCAGTCACTTGTGTTTTAGAGTAATGATTAATCAGAATATTTTAAAGGCTGATGGGTAATTCAGTATTTATAGGAAGCTTAGTTTTTGGTGCCCATTTTACAGCTCCCTGTCACAGGATTGATTACAGCTCCCTGTAGCTGACCGGTGGAAATTAGTGTTGCTGTAAATTTTCAACCAGCTAATCAGCAAAAATATCCAGGAAGAAAGTAAATTCATACACTACTTATTCATTATGAAATGAAAAATAATTATTTTTGTCTTGTCTGATTGCTTATTTTGTATGTATGCATATGCAAAATAGAGAATCAGACATAACATTGTGTCACCTCTGGTCCCCAACTTATTGTGAAATGTTTCTATTTTTCTTATCCCATAGCATAATTAAAATCAGTATAATATTTTCCTTTATGACTAGTCAACTATAATTTTCTACTCTTTTTAAATATCTTATTTTTCTTCAGACTTATGACTTATTTTTAATAGTTCCCCAAGTGTCTTCATCTCAAAGTTTCATTTGAGTGTCATAATTTCTTTCATCCCTCTTTTGTTGTTTCTGAAGTAACACAGAATATGGAATTAAATGTGGAATTTCTTTTCTTACCAGCAGACATCATCAGAAAAGAGAGTCAGTTTGGGCATGTTTAGGGCTTTTATGTGATGAGATGCCCAACTTTTTTTACTCTTTTAGTTTATTTGTTTCTTTTCAATATATAGATTGTTCTATATCCACTTCCTATGAAAAGAAAACAGCACTGCCTTTTGCTAATAATGGATATCTGGGAAATGCAGTAGCTCATAAGATCCCTGAGGAAAACAGAAGTAATTTTCAGTTCACTTAGAGCCTGGAGAGAAGCAGAATTTTCTCTTTGCTGGAGGAAAAAAAAATGCTTATGTACTTTCTAGGGTCTGCTGTTCAAAACCAGAAATGCACATGCCAGAAGAATTGCCAGTTTGTACACTGATATAAAATGTGTTTACCTGAATTATTAATTCACATACCCGTGAATTGTTGTGGTTTCAAAGTGCAAACAGTCATTACAAGAAATGACAGCAAAAAGCTGAAAACAATAAGGCAGCTTGCCAATATTGCAAAGTTAGACTAGAATGTGAAAACCTTGTGCTGAAGGTTAATGTCACACCTTAATGAAATTTTTTAGAAGTTTATGACTAAAAAGTCCAGATGGTAAACCAACAGCTCAGGTGAAGGAATGAGCCCTCCTGATATCTCATAATAAGCCCAATGTATGATTTAAAATGGCACCCAGATGAGTTTTCATTTCCAGCTCCCTCATAATTCTACACAATGAAAGATTTGAGAATGTATAAAAGCGATTAAATGCAATGCTGATATTTTCAGAGTCATCTTTTTCCCTGTGATATTGAAAATATCTGTGGTATATTATGTATGGTTTTGTAAATGATATACATTTTTCATAGCTGCTTTCACTGGCAATTTTCTTCTTCTAATGGCTGTATAATTAAACAGTAATGGGATATTTAGGCTTATTTATATTCATGGGGAAGTAGTTATAACAAAAACCCCTATAATTAACTATGACCCCCCCCAAAACCACTTTTGTTTATGCACCAATTTTTATTTTTCATAGACCTTATTTTTCCCTGCAGATAATAATATTGACAAGCAGTATAGAATATGAACTTTGAAATCCACATGAGGTCTTTGTGGCTAAAGATTTGTTTTCAGCACAGTTTGTATTAACTCTGGCTACAGCAGTGCCTAGGGCTTGGACTTGTGCATTTTCTGTGATCTTTCTACACAGAGAGGGTCACATTACTGTCTAGTCCAAATTTACAGACTGGAAAAACTAAGGGAGATTTGTTTGATGCTTCCTTTGCTGAACCGGTGGTGCAAAATTACCTTCTTCTGTATCTTTTCCAGATTAATTATTTTAAAATTGTATCCACTCAAAATTTGCACCCTCTCATGATAGTAGTTTGTGGTCTACCAGCTCTTGAAATGTCCAGTTCACTAGAAAACAGGATATTTCATGTTTCCACTCCTTTCCAGTGCTCTGTGGAGAGGCATGAGTTCCAGATGGGAGCTCATGGCCTCTTGGATTTTCTGAACTTAAAATATTAAGCTAATTAAATTCAGGAGAATTTTGTCATTGACTTCAGGACATCCATTGACTTCTGCGGTGCCAGCATTTAATCCTCTCTTTTTGAATACTGAACCTGAATTTGTAGATACAACTTTGAATTTCAAATTCATTTTCATATCATAATTACAGGTTTTCAACATTAGTAGGACAAACTGACTATCTGAGTAATTAATTTGTTTCATTCTTTT
>VZSJ01003177.1:103600-211525 GCA_013398405.1 Pheucticus melanocephalus | reverse complement strand
AAACCTCAGAGAAAAAGGAAAACAATAATTATCTCATTTGCTTCTCCTGTGTTTTCCTGCTTTGGAATGTGGTTGGAGATTGTTTATCCAACATGTGAATTGTTTTAACTTAATGACCAATCACTGTCCAGCTGTGTCAGACCTTGGACGCGGTCACAGGATTTTCATTAGTATCTTGTTAAGCCTTCTGTAATTATCCTTTCTATGTTCTTTAGTACAGTTTTAGTATAGTATTCTTAAATATAATATAATATAATGTAATATAATATAATATAATATAATATAATATAATATAATATAATAAGTAATAAATAATAAATTAGCCTTCTAATAGAAATAATAAATTGGCCTTCTAAGAACATGGAGTCAGATTCATCTTTCCTCTCCATGATGGGGGACCCAGAAAATACCACATTAGAGGGAATTTGATAACCATCTGAGCAGCTCCACTTCTGGTTGTGCAGAAAATGTGACACCAACCATCTCTGGTTTCAGCATTTTGATCAAGTATTTTTTTCGGCATAGCTAAGCCACTTTTATTCCAATATTAAAAACAAGCAAAGAGGGAGAAAAATGTTTTCACAGGCTTTACAATCAGAATAGCAATATGTACAGATGTTTCCCTTTCAAAATAATTTGCAGTTTGAGAGCTACTGAAGATGTCTGCTATTGATATAAATTGTAGGTGGATGCATTCGTATCAAAATTGTTACTATAAGAAGCCAGAAACAGAAATTATTGCAGGCCAGATAAAGACACAAAAATGCTGTTCTGAAGAAAAACATTTCATCCTTAAAAGAGTAACAAAGAATCCAGTGTCATTTTGTTCTCTCAACTTTGCTGCAAACTTTTTTGTGTATGTATCTGTGTAAATCTGCACACTTACACAATTGAGAATATAAATAAATAGGCCTTCACATTTGTGTACATTTACACACTAACATATGCATATTGTATGTTCAGCTCTTCTTTCTTTTCAGACATTTTATTTTTGACATTTGAGATATTCAAGTTATGGACTCAGATTTTTTTTTCTGAAAATTCATTAAAAAGTCAAAAGCCATGATAAACCCTATATTCTATGAGATAATCAGGCTTTGGCAGTGACTGGGGTCATTGTTGAGGAAAAATTCAATGCTGTGAGCAATTGCTGGTGTGGGAACAGATAAACCCAATAATTCCATGTTCAAAAGAATTCTCTGTTTTTCTGTCAGCCCCATTTCCAATTCTCCACATTGATTTCTGAATGATCCATAGCATACAAGGTATTATGCAGAGCTTTTTTTGCTTGTTTGGATTTTTTAGTTTGGTTGGTTGGGTTTGGTGTTTTTTTCGGTTTTTGTGGGATTTTTTTGTATGGTTCTGAAGATTTACCATAATTCAGAAATTTACTTCAAAATTTAAGAAGTCTTTGGAGAAGCAGAATAACCTTTAACCCAGAAGTGCTAGAGGAGAACACAACTCACACAGTGACATTATGATACAAATCAGCTTTTTCAAGTAGGGCACGAGGCTCACACAGCTGTAAGGCTGAGCTCTAACCCCTGAGGAATTTTTCAATGAACTAATGGAAATAAAGATCAATTGTTCACTTTTCCTGTTGTGGAGATTCGCACCAAGCTGTGCACAGAGCTGTAAAAGCAGCACAGTACATCAGATGTGAGTTACCCATGTCATGTAGATAAGAGCATCATAAATCTGGAGCTGAGAGGTAACAAAATGCCACGAGTGACAGATCACTTCAGCTATTTCAGCACTGCTGAGGACACAAAAAATGAGCAGTGGGAGGACTGAAGGTTGGATAATGCTCAAATGAACAACCACAGCAGCAGTGAGGAGTTCACAGCAGTGAAAAATTCCTCCTTGTGCTGAGGAAATCCAAGTTGGCACCAGATGAGAGCTCAGAGATTCCCTGCTCTGTGCCAGACACTGCCTTGGGGTGGGACTGGGGACAAGTCCTTTCTCCAGTGTCACCTCCTTATCAATATCATTGAGTATGGATGGCTTTCCTTCTGAAACTGCCCACTAAAAGATCAGCAATACCCAATTCCAGTGAAATCAAGACATATCAGATATTGTTGAATCTCTGCAAACATATTTATTTGAGGAAAAGAAAGGAGGAGTGCTCTGGGAAAGTGTCAAAACCCAACCATACTATGCTGGGGTACTACCAAAACCAAGCCATGTTTTTATTCTGATGAAATGGTTGGATTTGAGGGGTTTCTTTAAGAATGTGGAGCAATTATTAATTTTTTAAGCAGTGTCAATATGTTTTCTCTGTGCTTTTGCTTTTCTAATTTTAACTCCTTTAGAATCAGGACAAAGCCTTTGTGTTTTTGTGGCTACTCTCACATTACTACTGTTAAAAACATGTTTACTTGGAAATTTATCCACCATCACTAGCTGAAAGTAAACATAATTTCTTTATTTTTAGGATTTTTACAATAATGGAATAAAAAGGCATAAATTTTGTAGAATCATTTTATTCCAGGTGTTCTTTTTCAGAAATTTTTTTAAAAATTTATTTCTTTTTCTAAGTCTTCAGTTAATCTTCCATTCAAATTATGAAGTTAATTCTATACTTCTCATGACATTTTTATTGCCTGTGCTGTGGATGGAGGCCTCCAACGTGCTGACATCTGGAGCATGAGGTACAACTGAAAAATGCACTTTCAGGATTGATAGGCATTTCCACCTACATGATTTTCCATAAATGAAAATTTCTTCGGCAGGCATTGAACGAAATTGTTCTTCCAAAGATAATTTCATACATGATTTTACAGATAAGATGAACCAGGGAAGAGATAAAACAAGAAAAGCAGAGTTAAGGCTAAAGATAATGAAATACAGTTATCTAAAGCTTATCTAAAGTTATCTAAAGTGATATCTAAAGCCTAACTCCTAAACACCTTTAAAAATTATGGATTCTTCTGAATGACCCTGCAAGAAGCAGGAAGCAAAAAGAAGCCTATAGTGTGATACCTAAATTCCATTACATGTTGAGTCAAAACTTTAAAAAAAATAAATTAGAGAAGCTCAAATTTGAAAATGTTGAACACCTATGATTTAATAGAAATAAATTTGTATTAAAGTTTTAAAACAATCTTAATTCTGTCCCATAGTGATAGAATTCAGATGTGTATGTATTACTGTGAATTTATAGAAAATGCCTCTCATCTTAACAACATGAATAAATATTTCTTTTCAGAATTAACACATTAATTTGTGCCACTGCAATGTGAGTTTGCACTTCTCTGTATTTTCTTCCAGGAAGGGTGAGATTCTGAAATGGTTTCATAATTTAATGTTCCTTTTTGTTTTAAGAAAAAATAAATAAGAAGGTGTGCTTTCATTTTCTTTTTTCTTTCTTTTTTTAAACTCATATGAAATGATTAAGCAGACAATACCTGATAAGAGAACTGTAGAGCTGTCTCTAAGGAGCTGGGATAAGCACAACGTGGGCCACAGATCAGAACTGATTTATCTGGCAAGCTGCATTCCCAGAGAGTTAATAGCCTGGAAGAGTTGGGTGGTATCAGAGTTATTTTAAAACCATCAAAGTCCTGTTTTTGTTTTTTACTACTGATATTCAGTATTTTCAGTGAGAAATGCAAAAATTGAGCACTGCTGGAAATAGATCTGATTGTAATGAAAATTCATTCAGAACGTTCAGGATGCTATTCTGTTTTATTTGGCCTGACAGTAGTGTGATCTCTAGATTACAGAGAAAGTCTAGAGAAAAAAAAAAGGAAAAAAAAAGAACTTTTAAAACCTAATTGAAGACAAACCTTTTAAAATGCCACATGATGGGGTTTTCTTTCTGGTTGCTGACTTCCAGCTCCCTTTGACACCAGAGGGGCTCAGGGACCCCCCAGCTGCCCTTGCAGCCCAGAGCTCTGGAGGTGTGATGGAACCAGGAGATGTTTAAGGGAAAGCCTTGCTGAGAGTTCCACAGCCAATTAATTAATCACCAACTGGAAAAGAGTCAAGTGGAAGATAAATGGGGTCTAAAACTCGGGAGATTTCCATCTAATCTCTGGCAAGTCCTGGCACAAAGATAACATCCTGTTCATAAGCTTTGGGTGTGAAATGTTTTGTTTGAGTAAAAGACTGTCAATGTAAAATAATGAAAGTAAAGACCTAAAGTCTGTTAGACTATTCCTCTGCTTTTGTAGGCTTGCTCCTGGCACTCTAAATTCTCTGGATTTATCCTTTCATTACAGAAGAGAGGACTGTTTTTTCAGGCAGACCGTTTGAGAATTGAAGCTAATCCAATTTAAATAGTCATGAAAATTTAAAGTAACCGTGAAACAAGCCAAGGTGGTGCTCCATGATTTTTGTTCCTTTGTGCTCTCTCTCATTCCCACTCCTGCATTCTGAGTTCCATGGGTCAGGACAACTCTCATGTTAACAGCTCACTCTGCCTGTCCATAACACATATGGTTTTGTACAGGCTTGATGTCTTCAGAAAGGTGATTTTCTCCAGTGGGAATCCTTAATTAGGTTTCCAAACAAACTGTTTTGGGTTCTGGATTTGTCTGTCTTTTATGATTAACTGTAGATAATATTTCACCATTAATTAGGAGCTTTGTTTTAGAAATCTAGGGTTTGGTGAGCTGGTCAACTGTTTTAAATGATAATGTGTGCAATTTTTTCCTTTTTTTAAGAGCATATCTATATATTCAGATAAAAATATCCCTGTATTCCCAGAATCTAGAAATTGTGGTCCTAATTTTGTACAGAAGTACAAAATTTGTAAGTCTTGAGAAATTAGATAAAAGGTTGTAGTCATGTCTGCTATCCTGAAGCAGTGAGAGGTACAGAAATTTTATTTATGATAATTAGCTCCAAATCTTTGTGGCAGGAGGCACCTTGCCTTGTTCCAGAGCCTGCTCTGCAGAGGTCTCACTCTGAGTTCTCTGCCCACATCCACCAAAGCATCTGACCAAACCCAATCAGCTAAGACTGTGTGTGATGAATCCTTTCCTTTCCATAGCTAGGTTTTAGTTTTTAACACTCCCCTGGAGCTGTCTTTTCATGTGGAAAATAAGGGAGCTTCTGCCCTGCATAGCTGCTTGGGAGGAGAGCTGAAAGTCCTTCTCCACTGTTTGTACCAACAGGAGCCTCATCGTGGGACCATGGGGAGTCTCTTTCACCCTTCAAAACTTTTCAGAAAATAAAATAAATCTAATTTTTGCATCCAGCATCTTTAGAATTGCTACAATAAAGGTTCTTCCTAATCCAATCTCCTGAGAGCACATTGCAGAATAGAGTTGAAATATAAGCATGAAATACAAACAATCAGGATATACAGAGTGACTGATTCAAACTGACGTGCCTCTGCCTTCCTTAGCAATAAACAGATTCACTCTATTTGTTTCTGTTTGGGACAGAAGTTTGAACTCTCAAAAATACCCATAGGACAGAAAGTTCAATTTTGTTTCTGATGTAATCCTGTCCTGAATTCTATTAGAGCCTCCTGAAGACAATCCTTTTAATGGACTCCTTTTTGACAAGTCGTATAGTTTTAAATTAACATAATGCTCTCATGTTGCTCATTAAATAGGAGATATGATGGTAAAGTAGATGCAGCTAATTAGTAATGAATAAATTATTTATGGCTTCTTAAAAAGATGAGTGACCTGTAAGTTAACATTGTTGGAGAATTACTTTTTAATTGGATGTGATCTTGCTGCTCTTCACACTTCACCTCAAAGTTTTGAGCAGCCATTTCTTAATTCAAAGATCTGCAAGTTCACCTGCCAGAGGCACTGGAACAGGGCAAAATAAAGGTGAACTCTTGTGAACTGTCTGTGCTGGGATCACTGGATCCTCTTAGAGTTCTGCAATAAATAACATGCAGAATGAAATACAAACCCACCAAATCAGCAAATAAATTAATTGTATGTTCAACCTTAAGTCTGGGACACATTTACAAACTTAATTAAGTGCTGAAGTACTTAAATATTTTTTTTCTCTGAATAACAAGCAACGAATTGCCATACTGAGGCAGGCTACAGCTTTTTCCTATTCCAGCATCCTGCTTGCCAACAGGATACTTGGATTGAAAAAGAAATAGTCATTATGCAGGCAGATTTTTCTCTGGGGACATTATCTTTGCAGTCAGCAGTTTATGGACTTTCTGGATGCCAGCTGATGCATCTGATTGTGCTTAACACTCAAAAGGATGGACCAATTTTACGTGAATTTGCAGAATCCTTTTCTAATCCATTTAAACTTTTATGGCAACTTCCTGGCCATTTCTTATTTGTTTCTATGTAATTTGTTCCTACAATTTGAACTGAAAATCTCCTGAATATTTGTTTAACAATGCATACATCCTCCATAAAAAGATGGGGATATACTTTGCTTTCCTGTGTAGTGATTAAAGATGTCTAAAGAACAACAGTGATTTTTACTCCCTGCTGCTGCAGGGAGCAAAAAATACCCAGCATTTTTACTTGTTCAGTTTCAAAATGTTGAAAATTTATAAGACATTTTTAATAATTTATTTTAAAAATCTACATCCTTTTAAACACAGTTATATTATATTTCGAAGAATTCTGAGTATGTTCAACATCCACTTCAAGATTTTGTCACAGAATCACAGAATGTTTGGGAAGGGATCTTCAGACCATTGAGTTCCATCCATTGCCATGGGCAGGGACACTTTTCATTAGACCAGGTTGCTCAAAGCCCCTTCCAGCCTGGCCTTGAACACTTGAAAATTTCCAGGGATGGGACCTCCCTGGAACAAATATATTTTTTGCTTACACACAAACACACACACATATATTTATTTATTTATTTATTTTAATTTTTTCTTTCTTTTTGTGCCACTGCTGCCTAGCAAATTCCATAGTTTTATTATTTAACCTGGTTATTCCAGCAAAATTATGACACCAAACATAAGGACATAATTTCATTCAAATATACTTGAGATTTTCTAATGATTCATACTTTCTATGGTATGCAAAAATATTGCCATCATATTAAATTTAGTTTCAAATCAGTATATAGAATTCCTGTATAGCAAATACAATGTAAGGATCATGTTTTTTCTCAATATCTGCAATGTCTCAATCAAATCAGCTCAGAATCAGGAAAAAGAGCGTACTGTAAGTATGTTTATTTTTCATTTGAATTAAGTTATTGTCACTATTAATATTTTAGACATGTCATAAATAATCCAGGAAGTTTGTTTATGCTTATAGATCCTGCAGCTGATGCATTCATAATTCAAGGAAAGAAAAATTATAGATACTCAGGTATCTATTAGAACCACACAGTCATAAAATGTCCATTTCTCTGAAGAGTATTCTATATGAAATATATCTTTTGTCCTTTACTAATTTACCCTATTTCATTTAATAATTAAAGCTGATGGAAAAAAAAATCTTTTGTAAATCTGAGCTTTGAAATATTTATTAGAATGGAAATAAAGCATTGCAAGAGATAAATAAGTGAAATTGAGAGATGAGATTACTTGCTGGAGTCATGTTTACAGAGTTCCTGAAAGAAGGAATCTTTCCTCCTCCAATACATTGAATTATCACTAGAATCTGTTCCCTTTCTTATGGAATGTCTCATATATTAGGCATTTTTTCCTTCTTACCACAATGAAATTTCAATGGATCCAGAGTTAATCACAGGGAGAACTTCTGGTTGCTTGTGAAGCCAAGTCTGAACCCCCTTTCCAAGCCATGGCTTTGGCAACCAGCTGTTCAAACAACCTTTTTTTTGTTTTAGCCTCCAAAATGCTTCAGAAATGAAAACATTTCCACAATAATCAATGCTTTAGCCTTCATAAAAACAGAAAGTAAAAAAGTTCCTGGTCTTTCAAGGTCACTTTTCCATCCATTATGACTGTGTGTGCTTTCCTCCCACTTTCTTCTGTTCTTGTTTTCTCAATCCAAATAAGATTATTGCAACATCTGGCTTCTGGTACAGCTGTGATCTTTCCAGATGTTCTGTATTCCTAGGGATTAACTCTTTTCTAGGGATTAACTTTTTTCTTAGCCTGGTTATCTTTTTAAGAGGCATGAAAAGAGACCCATCAAGCCAACTCTACCTGAAATTCTCTTTTTTCCTATGTGCATCTAAACATTTCTGTGATGGATACACCGATGGAGTTGAAAACAGATGTCAGCTTGACATCCCTTTGTTAAATGCCACCACTTGAACCATCTCCACCCATCCCTCCCATCTTTCCCTGTGTTCTTTACATCCATTACAGGGAAAACAAGTTTCAAGTGTTATCACCCTGACCTCGATCATATTGTCTCTGATCTTTTTAAGTGGGACATCAACATTCTTTCCTAGTGACCTGACTTAGCATCATGAAAGGTTATTTTCTCATTTAGTGGCTTTTCTATACCAAACAGGAGGTGATTTTTATCTAAACTCTTGTCAAGTGCATAAGTGCTGTACATGGAAATACAGCAGGTTCCACATGAGTGATTGAGTGCACCTGAGTGCCGAAAATATATTAAAGGGACTTGCTTAATGATATTCTTTAAAAAATAGAAACTTTCTAATTTCCAGTTTTTCAATTGGCAATTTGTTGCAGACTGACTATTGAGAGCCGCACAAGGAATGAACACAGTGACCAGCTTCCAGGAGCATGAACAATTTTTTCTAAGATATATTTAAATGTAGTATTGCCCACTGTCCTGGATTACCAAGAAAATTGTACTCTCTTTGCCATCTGGATGGCAGCTGTCTTCTGTTAAGGGGGCAGGTTTCCTTATCTCTTCCACAACCACTCCTCCCTCAGGGGGGACATCTGCTGATAACAGCTGTTGAATGTCACTGCATGGCTGATAAGAACTACAGCATCCTATTGGGAGATGTGAGCCCAGAGGGAGGAGCCAAGCATTCCTACCTGGATATAATCTGGAGATTCTGGAACACCAGCACAGCTTCTCCACTGGATTTTCCCAGAGGAACATCAGCTGCCTCTCCCACTGGACCTTCAGAGGAAGACTCCACCCTTCTCTAGGATCCCTGCTCAAACAGAACCACCCCGACACTGCAGGAGGGCTGAGCCACAATTCCAATGGGGCTGCTGCCAGCACACTGACCCACAGTGTGTCAGGCTGTGTTCTGACTCCATCAGTGTTGTTTTAGTTTACTGCATTGTTTATTGTATCTTTTTATTTTCTTCCCTAATAAAGAACTGTTATTCCTGCTCCCATATTTTTGCCTGAGAGCCCCTTAATTTAAAATTTACAGCAATTTGGAGGGAGAGGGTTTGCATTTTTCATTTCAGGGGAGGCTCCTGCCTTCCTTAGCAGACACCTGGCTTTTGAAGCCAAGACACACACCAACCTTGGTTTGAATGGAGAAATAGACATTTTGGAAAGACACTTTTGGCAGAATAATTTTGGATTGAAAGTAGGTAAAGAAGAAAGGCTTGGGTAAAGAACAAGAAAGGAAATCTCCCCAAATAAATCCACTCATAACTGCAGGAAAGATTATTCAGCCATGTCTATTTTCTTTCCTTAAGATTTCACTATATTTTCTTTGGAAAATTGAACATTATACCTTTATTTTATATTGTTTTGAGTCCATATTAAAGCAGTACCATTTTTAACTCACTTGAAACTTTATCCTGAGCCAATCAAACTTGACTCTGAGTCAATTAAAAAATGTGCCACACTTCTCTTAACAAATTGTATTTCTCATAATGTGCTGCACCTGTCCTCTACAGAAAATGTGATGAATCACATCTCCAGATCTAATGTGTAAAATTCATTTTGATCCCCAAATCTGAGGTGAGAACAAACCTGAAAGCATTTGAACCTGAAACCTCATGTTGCCTTTCCTGTGACACCATAATACTGCACAATGTCAACACCCTTCTGAAATAAATTGTTACTTCAGTCCAACAAGTCAAGAAGTTTCTCTCCTATTTATTTTTTTACTGTTTAATTACTAATTTCACTCTGTAAACAAGGCCAAAACACATGCTCATTTTCATCAAAAAGGTATTCAGAATTTTGTAATATATTGAAATCTAAAAACTCCCTCTAACAGAATATTGTTCTTGTAACTCACTTCTAAATCCCATTTTTGGTAAAATTTATGAAAATAGTACAGAAGGTATGCCAAGTACACGAAAAAATTAATAACTGTGCTGCCTGTACATAGAGAAATTAGTGTTTTCCTCTGACTTTTCCATGGATTTTACAATGACTTCTTTCATGGATTTTATGATAACTGCCCTTGGACATAAATCAGCTCATCCAAGCCACTTTTTGCATTGATATTTACAGTGATTTTCTTCCTGTATTTCCTTCACACTATACTAATATTTTACCATTGGATGCACAGCTAAAAGAGGAGCTTAGGATCTCATTACACTTTCTATTTCTCGTTGTCTTTTAACAAAGTATCCCCCTCTGGCCACACAGAGCAAATCACACAAAGTGAATCTAGTAATTTTCTGAGCTGATTGCTCATTGTCTTACACCTTCAGGGACATTTACAGGAAAGTAACATGCGACTAAACTTACTGGGGCTGCAGGGCAGTCTTACATCTTCTTGTGTTTTCTAGCTCACTGCCTGAATTTCAGAGTGCTGGGAAAAAATATAATTCTTTTCCCATTTTCCCATTTTTATTTCAGCTGTATATTCACTGCAAGTCCTAACATTGATTGTAACATCTTTTTCATTCCTTTACAATGAGAAGTTTAATCATCTGCTGAACGAGACACTTCTGTTTCTTACAAGTTCTGCTTTTTCTCAAAAGCACAAAGTTCTTCTATTCAAAGTTATTTCTCTATGTTTCCAAAAAGGAGCTAAATTCAGGTGTCTTTTTACTTGTATCATCTCCTTCAGACAGACAGAACATGTCAAAAACCTGTCAACTTCCTACGGAAAATTTATCTTTAACATCGGAAAGTTTAGGATTAACTTCTGGAAAGAGTTTTCTGGAAGGTGAAAGCAGCCTTTGCTCAACTGCTGAATTTTCAGTAAGAATTTCCATGCAGCCAGGCAGGATCTGCCATTCAGTGTTTGTAAAGAAGTCCCTGGGAAGGAAAAGCAGGAGACCACATCCCTCAGCCTGATGGATATTTGGACATCAGGCAGGGAGTGCATCCAGCCTGTGATTGTGCATTGTCAGCTGCACACCAGTATCATCTGACATGATTATCTTTAGAGGACATCATTAAAATATCTCAGTTAATTTACCAAAAGTATCAAGAAAAAGGTGTTATAGAGAAAAGTCAGCACACAACTTTGTAGGGCTGGACCCATCTGGGGTGTGCCTGGCCACAGAGGGATCTGGGATTTCCATTTGTGAAGATATTTTAAATGGAAACAACCTTTAAACATATTCTGAGAGGGGGAAATTGCACTAGAACTACCTCTGGCAGTAGCCATCTGCCTCTAGATGCAACTTTAGGCTCTAGAAGCACTTTTGCTTCAGACTCAAAGTAAAATCTCCTGAGGTTTGGAGATTACAGCAGTAAGTGACCCCAGCTGATGATCAGTAAGGGCAAAACTGGGATTTTGAACATGAAATGCAGACAAACAATGTTCTCTGCATGAAAAATGCTAAAATGCATTTATTTAGATTTATTATTTATATATGCATTTATTCATTATTTATAAATGCATTTATTTAGAAAGCTGATGGGAAACAAAGAAACATTTGGTGCTACCTCATGAAACGTTCTCTGTAAATTAAACCTGAACTGAAGGCATCCCTCAGCCTTCAGTTTTTCAAAGTTAGGTTCTTTTTACAAACATGTTTTAAAATCAGCTTTATTATTTAGGATTTTTGTTCTGACTTTTTGAACTCATGGGAGATTCATAGATGGAAACACACATGGGAAAGGAATTATTTATAAGGGCTTAATGAAGCTGTATTTTTTAAATGTTGTGGCATTCTTATATTTTCAGAAGGAAGCTTTCTTCTTTTTTCTTTCCCCAGAAATGATGCAATGACATTTTATTTTAAAATTTAATTTAAACAAATGAATTTGACACAAAATGTTTCATTTCCCTACCCCCCCCCACCAAATAGGCTATTTAGTGATTTATTGTGAGTTTCAGTTCACATGTGCAAGGCAGGGATGAAACCAGTCCCAAACCTCTAACTTTTGGCTGTGAGAGAAACATGACCATGGTTGCAAGACAGAAAATAAATTTAATAAATTAATAGAACTATAATCTGGATCCAGATGCTCCAAGAACTGAGATAAAACCCTTCTGGAAACAGCAGAAAGGTAAACTCTGTATACAGAGCTGTCCAAGGAAGGAGAGGTTACTTTCCTGCTGCCAATACAGAAGCAGAGAAGATTTTCAAAGATTATTTGCCTAATGAGATTGACCCCTCTGGGGAGAATAAAAGAATGCAGCCATTATTTGCCTCTCACTTGTACATCTCATGTTCAGTGAAATGAATTCTGGTTTTGGTTATATTTAAGTGGAAAATGAATCTTTTTTTTAAGACAATACACAAGCCATGACTTCAAGTTGCTCATTTAGAACCAAGTGAATACATCCATACACTTCTTTTTCCCCCCACTTTCCCTTCCAGATTTTTTTTTCTTTAAAACTCTGCTCACTTCTCTATTTTTCGGGTACAGTAACCATTTCAGAGCATTTCCTGGAGACCCTAACGTGTCTCTCGGCTTAGATCAGATTAACTTTCAGAAAGGTGAGTCAGGAGCATAAAGAGGAAGCTAAAACAGGGTTTGTTCAGTGATATTTATTCACTAACATGGTCCAACATAGTTACAACAGGGAGAAGAGGCTGCCCAGCCTTTCCATCCTTGCAGACTTCTGCAGATCCAGGGAAGGTCAAATCGAGTTTGTGAGCTTTGGTTTCATCCTTTGTGGGTGTTTGTCCTCATCACAAAATCCAAATGGAATTTAATTCAATTGAGTGGAAAAGCAGGAATAACAGACATCAAAAGGCTCAGTTAAAATGTGTTGGCAGCAGTTTCTGGGAACCTTGTAACACATCTGCACTGGCCCTTAGCAAGATTTTATTGCCAGGCTTTCAGTCTATTCCAGCCTAAAGCCTCATCAAATCAACAGCTAAAACAAGTTTCAAAGCTAGGAAAAAGAAAAAAAAATATATAATTCGCTGCACTAGGGAAATTAAAAGGAAAAACAAAAAGAAAAACCCAAGAAGAAGCAAAATCTATTCTTAAAATTTTGTGCTTAGAAAACAAAGAGAGAAGAGGAAGAGGAAAGAGCACTAAAGAAATGCTGAATATACTCTCTCAAGAAAAGTACCCAGACCAGACCAGACTGGCTGGTGGGAATTTTTATTAGTTCTGAAATTAGAAACAGGACACTGAGGTTGGGGAGAGGGGAGTGTCTCAAACCAGCTGCAACTCATTTTAATTAAGGGCTAATTAGCAAGTAGAGCCTGCTGGAAGTGGGAGAAGTCAATGTCCCTATATAATACAGAGCAGCTCACTGAAGCATTTCTTGAGCACTTAGGGATACCAGCAGCGGGGAGAAGAAAAGAGATAAAATGTAGAAATGCTTGAATGTTTCTGTGGGTGTTTTCTTTCAAAAAATCTGTATTTCCTTAGAAATTCTTGTTCTGGTGGTAGAAAGGGGTAAAAGATGAGTATCTAAAGAAGTCGGGTATGGAAATCAAACTGCCTAAATCACTGCTTAAAGCTGATGAGATTTACTTTTTCCTTAGTTCCTATGGTAGTTACTCAGGAAGTTGCAATTTGTTATGTTATGGAAATTTATTTTTGTAGTTCAGTAACTGAGACTGACAGTAGTATTCTCCTAATCCTGGGATATATGTGTGTTGCATAGGTATTTATGATCTGTACCTCCTTACAAAATATAAAGTAGATAAATGTTTGTAAAATCTGCTTTAATCTTCATTTATCTGAATCTAATCTCTTTCACATGTGAGATCTTAATAGGTACCTCTGTGATATTTCCTGCTGCACTAAATTCAGTTTACCAGGGCTATGAACAAGATAAGAAAAATTAACTAGGACAGTTTCACCAGCTTGTTTATTCTTTTGAATTTTGCCAGAAAATAATTAGCTATTTTTGTGAGTACTAACAGCAGAGGTATTCCCTGTCTAGAAATGGCAATGTGATCTCATAGTGTGAGTTCTGTGTGTCTTTAGAAAGAGGAATTTACTGAGGTCCAGATGTTCTTCATCATTCCACAGAGTTTTAGGAGGGTGGTGCAGGTGAGAGAAGGCTGCATTATTGAACAGCAGGGAATCCCTGGAAGTGTTCAGGGCCAGGTTGGAGGATGCTCTGAGCAACCTGGGCTGGTGCAAGGTGTCCCTGCCCATGGCAGGGGGTAGGAAGGAAATGATCTTTAAGGTCCTTTCCAACCCAAACCATTCTCTGATTCTATGAATAAGAAATTTTTAACCTTGATGTTATCCAGTCTGTCTGCAGACCAGCTGGGTGAAGGGCAACAACTCTGAGAGATTTCTTTTAATGGGGAAGATAGATACTCCTGAATAAAACTTAAATCTCTCAGGGCTAAGAATGGGTTTGTCAGTATTTAATAAGGTTTGGAACCAACAGATGAAAGTAAGGAGGGTTTTAATGACTGAAAAATTGCAGTTGTTGTGCTCACCTTGTTAATGAGTGAGGTGTCAGAAAATAACATGAAAAAGTTGTAAAACTTTTAAATTTCAGCTCCTTGGAAAAATACACAATAGGTGCTCTTGAAAGCCAAAATCAGGCGCCTGAGCAAAAGGAAGGTGACTTCCAATGGCAAGTGTGGATTTAAGTATAAGCTGTGGCTAAGTTTTGGGGTTTTTATTTGGATGTCATTTACCTTGACTTCACTAAATTTTCAGTATGTTCTTCCATAATATCTTTTTTGTCTATAATCTAAAGAAAAAATAAACCTCAAAAACCAACAGAACAGGAGCAACAACAAAAGAAAAACCCACCAAACAAATATCCACAGCCAAGTTATGAAGAAAATTTCATATGCAGCTGGAGTAACAACATAGGGTAGCTAAATGTGGGAACAGTGAAATATGATGAAACAAGAATTCATATTAAACACTATGCTTTGATAAATTCTAACATCAAATAACCATGCAGAGGAATATAGTAATAATCCATAGCATGATATATTTACTCATAATTGCAGATGACTTTTAAGTAATATCCAAATAAGTAAAACTGCAGAAAGAAGTGGCAACTAACATTTGGAATAACAAGATTCTTAACATGATGCCTACAAGTGAAATAAATTTGAAATCCAAATCTAAAGCAAGAAAAGTGATCTGATAATTCAGATATAGTAGTTGTAGGCAGGTCCTCAGAACTTGGAAAATTACTTTGTCATTGTTGTTTGTTTGCCTGGAAGGAAAAGGAGTTCTTATTTTCTAAAGCTGTGAAGCTGTCTGTTTAGAAGATGTGCCTTCTCATTAACATGAAATTTCTTCAGAGCTGTAATGAAGGGTTGGCTTCTGGCTATGTTAATCTTAATTATAATTATTTTTGACATGACGCCTTTGTATCTGATGATTCTTATCTTATCAAGCTGGATAGCAGATGCATAATCAAAAGGAAAAGTGCATCTAATGCTTGATTCATGGTAATTGGTTTGATTTTTTTCATGATCTGAGTAAAATAACCTGTATAATATAATGCATTAATTTTTTTCTCCTGGTGTACTGTATTAATTAGGAAACATGAAATAACTACAAAAACCCAATTTACTTGAAGCTTATAACTTCAAATAAACAACTTATTCGAATTGTTAGTTTGAGCAACCAAAGTAAGAAATTTAAGATTGCATGTGACATTGTTGAATATGTGGAATTTCATAATTTTCTCTTTAAAAGCATATTTGGAGATACCTCTCCTGGTTGTATTAGGGAGAAGCAAGTTGATAGTAATGGTTTTCTCTGGAAGCATATCTGCCCACATCAATAAGTTAAGATATAGAGATTAATCTCATCTGACTTTTTTTTTCTAGACTAACTCTACAGTCAATGTCATATCTCCTCTGAAGTTTTACATAAATAAAGTGTACATCATTCTTAGTAACATCTGCCTATTGTGGATCACCAGCTAATGGGCAGTGTGGTTAAGATATGCAGATCACTTCCAAAACCTGGACTGGGGGCTAAAGCTGAGTTCAAGCACCCTGAAAAGTGATGCTAATACTTCCAGAAAAACAATAATTTTTAAGTTTTTCAGTTTCTACAATTATTTTGTTTGCTTTAGCTTGATTTTGGCATAATCAGAACTACAAAAAGGAGAAAACCCAGTCTTCCTGCCACTTTGGTTGCCAGTGTTTTCAGTGGAAGTTGGAACTCAAGCTCTGCATCTCCTTGCTGTTCTAGCACATGGCTGCAACAAGAGGTAGGTGAACTATACTTGCTTTTCAGCTGCTTTTTGTTTTATTAAGTAGCAGAAAATGGATATTTCAGTATTTTCAGTGTTTTTTTTTTTTTACTTAGTTAAGCTTCCTTATAAAGAAATTACTTCATGTTTTATGAGAAGTTTAAGTGTGCTGCTCCTGAGGCACAGCACTTGGATGTGCAGGATACAATTTGTTTGTCATTATCTTGAGGTCAGTGAGCAGCCAAGCTGATGGTCCAAAAGCTGGCAATATAAGGTATGTAGAGCTTTGATGGTTGATATGGGTTGGATGTTGCTCCTTTGTTAGAATTAAAGTCTTTGAGCTGTGATGGGACCTCCAGCACTGCTCTTTTGGTCATTGTGCCTGCAGAAAAAGCCTGGAAGTGTCTTTATGACAGAAATATTGAATCACCAGCTCGCTCTCAAGCTTAAAAGGGAGACTGAGCTCTAAGTGCATAGAATTTCAGCTTAGAGTTACTGCCAAGCACTATTACTGGTTCAAAAGAGAAGGAAACTCTATTCTGACAGTTCTGAGAAAAAAGAGAGTGTGGGTGTGTGGACAGAAGCTCTGTTAGGGCACTTTGATTCAAGGTCAAACAACCATTCTGGTCTGAGTTATTTGGAATTTTATGTTGCTTTGCAAAATGTCTGTTATTAAGTACAACCCCACAACAATTCAGCAGACAGACTTGCTTTTTGAAAAATATATTTTTGAAAGGTGTTCTTTCTTCAGGGGCAATGGGAATCTTGTGGGAACAGCCACTCCATAGTACAGTATTGTACTCATGAAAGTCTCACAAACCTCTTCTGAAGAGATGTTCAGATCTCTGCAGCTAGGCAGATCAGGAGAGTTTAACATTACCTGTGTGAAAAAGAAACAACTCTTCTCTGTGAAGTCTGGCTATGGACAGAAGACATTTTCTAGTTATTTCTAAGGATCCAACTTTGAATATTTGGAATATTAAGCTGCCAAAAAGGTTGGCAAAGGCACTTTGACTTCAAGTGGATTTTATGGTGCTCATTGGCTTGATTTAGCTTTATCCAGTTTGAGCTTTTAAGCTCTTTTTTCCCCCATCATCCCCAGTATGGTTCACTGTCTTATTTCATACACTTGGTGAGACCTTTAGAGATAAAATACAAAGGATTAAGTTCAGGGCAGGATTGAAGTTTAGGAAACCCTATCTTCTGTAGGACTAAATCCAGGGAAGCAAGGGAAGTAGTGCATTTCTTCTGATTTATGGGACACACAGTGCATTAAAATGTTCTACAAAATATATTGCAGTATTTATTTACTCCTACTTTTATGCCATAGGATTTCAGTTCTGCACAGCTTAGGAAATAACTTCTTAATTTGTATCAGCAAGCAATTATGCCAACATCTCACATAAACAATTTTATTACAAAGTATTAAAAACAGTATTTGGAAAAACACTGGATATCTGCCGTGTGTTTTTCAACTTACACTAGTTGCAAATAATAATGGAGAAAACAGTTTCAGTGTTAATTCTATATTTAACAGTGTGTTTTTGTAATATTCTTTGATATCAAGGGTGGATATACTCTGTCTCCATCTGGACAGAGAAATCAGAATCCACCTCAAAAATATCCAAACCAGTAATAACTTTAGTTCATTTTTAATGCTAATCAGTCACTTCGTAATGAGAAGAAACTTTTGAGTTCAGTAAGTCACACTGAGTAGTGGCATGTCCTCCTATGGACCCAATGAGGATTTCTGACTCTTGTTAGTATCTTAAATGGAATTATTTCCTCCCATTTGTAATAATTAAAGTGGAACAATTGTCTAAAGTATGGTCCCTGTTCTCAGAAATGAGGCTTCAAACCAACTTCCACATTTATTTAGTTCTGAGGGAAAATTATGATGGGAATTGCATCAAGCATGTAGAGCCTTTCAGCAGCTTGGGAAAATGTTGAGTACAGATGTAGTCCTTAATTCACTATTTGTGGTGTTGAAGGCAGGAGTGGAGCTTGCAGTGACTTCAGATGAATCAGACTGGAACTGATTTCTCCAGATCTAAGCAGCTGCTTTTAACCTCTGCACAGATTTTTTTGAGCTTCTTTGGCATCAGGGTTGCTGTAATTGTTTCTGACTGCATTTTATCCCCCATATATTTGTGAGCTCTTTTCTACTTCAGGAGTTGTAGGAATAAGCCTAAAGTAAAGAGAAATGTACCTGTGCCTCTGAATACATTGGGGGATACCTGGGTAAAATTAAACTTAATTGGTGGCATAACTAAGCTTAATGAATTGCCAATTAATGTCGCAATTAACTAGAATGTACTCCTGGTGTGATGTTGTCCACTCAGAGCAGAAGTGTAGAAATCATGGCTGATTTCTAACAGCAAAGCTCACTGAACTCAGAAGCATAAACAAAACTCTATTTTCTAGAACTATTTTAGAACATCTGATGAAATCAGGTAAAATGCAAGCACACTTTGGATTTACAAAAACTGGACTCCAAGCTTATCAGATTTTGAGGAATGAAATTGGAAGAATTCCAAGCTGGTACATGACTATCTAAGAAAAATTTGATTGCAGCTAATTTTTAGACTAAAGTTTGGGGCAGCTTGGGGATTTTTACAAGATGTATGCAGAACAGCCTTGCCTCTCAGTTTAATCAGTTTGGAAGTCTTTCTATTTTCAAAGAAAGGCCAGGCAGAGGGTTTTAATCAGAAGATTAATACATGCTATTGGGGATTTTAATATTAGTTCATTCTTCTTTCCCATTGTCTTCAGTGATGTCAGTTGCTCATGTTTTCAACCAGTAAAACACAAGCTAAAATTACAGGTTGCTAAATATAGATAACTTGCCACATCATTTAGCTTGACAACTTGTTTGTAATGAAGACCCCAAAGCAAAATCCAAAATGTTAATTGGGGCAGAAATGAAACCTTGCAATAATTTTTGCTCATTGCTTCTTAATTACAAATTAATAATGGTTAGAAAATATGATTAGAAAGCCTAAGAATAAATGTTATATGACTGCTGTTATGTCTGAGGAGAGTTTTTTTCTCTCTGAATTCTGTTTAAGAGGCAAGGGTGACAATTTCAAGGTAAAACCTTCTACAGCACAGGGATCTTTGTTAAGATAAGTTTAATAAAATTGAACTCTCCCTTTATAAACAAATTAAATCACTTTTAGCAGTCATAGGGAAAATGAATAATGCATGTTTTGTAACCCTAGGTTGAATTTAACTGCCTTGAAATCAAGGTTATTTGTGAAGGGAGTTCTTTAAATCTCTAGGAATTAGAATTCTAAGTAGGAAATATTTTGTTTATTTATGCACTAACATAAGTACAAAAAGGTGTGGATTTACTATCCATTAACTGAAAATAAGAGATGTGGGATAAATCCACTGAATGTTTTATTTGTCTTGAGGATGCCCATGCATGTGTGCATGCAAAATCACTGCAATTTCTTGTTTGCAAGAAATATTGCAAAAAATATTCATTTTCCTGTATTGAAGTTAAAATTCATATGATTTAGAAGTTAAGATACCAGCTCTGACTTTTTTTTTTTTCCTTTTATGCTAGAAAGGATATTTATGGGGAAAAAACCCCATGTTCCATGAACTAATGATCAGGTAAGTCATGCTGGTAGGGGGCTGAACTTTCCCTTCCAGATGAGAAATTTAACACTTAGATTATACAATCATGATTTTTGCCTAAATAACCCAAACCCACTTTTACTTCTGTAAATGGTAGATGTAAAACTAATAGTGATAGCAGCAGTAGATTATTGTGGGGTCCCTAAAGGGATGTGCTCATCAGAGGGAATAATGGTGAAATACCAAGACATTCTGCATTCAATTATTTTGATACACTGATACAAAAACTATTCAGCATGACAATCTTACTGTGCTGGTGACCAGTTGGCATAATGGCTGAGACTGGCACAGGTGGCAGATTAGTTTCCTCTGACCCTTCCTTTTTGTCTGAGGTGCATAAACCAGAACACTTCTTACTTGTTTCTCTTCCTAGAAACATTTTCACATTTTTGGTCATATTTGGTCATTAATTTAAAACAATTCACATGAAACCAATAAAACAATGACCAGTTGGTAAACAATGTCCAAACCACATTCCAAAGCAGCACAGCACAGGAGAAGCAATCCAGTAATTATTGTTTTCATTTTTCTCTGAAGCTTCTCAGCTTCCCAGGAGAAGAAATCCTGGCGAAGGGATCTTCCAGAAAATATGACAGTGACAGTGATTCTCCATGCAGGAACTCACCTGAATAATGAAAATCCCACAGGTTTGTTAGCAGCTGCCAAACCTGGCAGTGTTTTTGTGCTTCTACAGCTGACAGCATTGGTTAAAAGAATTATTAAAACCCCGTGCTCTGACAATTCTCCTATAGATAAACTCCTATAACCAGTTATGTTTTAAGATCAGGGTAGATGATCAGATGCTTGGCTGATGTGTTTTTTAGGATACTATGATGAGGCAAATTAGCCAAGAGGAATGTTTTTCTTTCTTGAAAGGTAATACTATACTTACCATTTTTGTACAAAGAAAAATACTTTGTCTTGGAAAGACTTTCAACCCTTCAGGGTTAGAGAATGGTGGTTAATGTAGTGACATGAACATCCTTGGTTATTATAGCAAAGACTCTAACACAGGATGTTATAGTAAGGCTATTTGTAGTAAATAGCTTTGCAATAAAAGCACAGCCTTTTGCAATAAAAGCAAAGAGTGGAGAGCAGGTGGAATTGTTCACTGTATTCAAAGTGTCAAATGGGCTTTTTCTACCCATTTCTATAATAAAAGAACAAAAAAATTATTAATGTAGTTGCTAACTAAAAATTCTAAACTGCCTTTGGAGGCTGTACTTAAAAAGCTAAATGGACTTTTCCATCCTGCCTATCTGGCATTTGCACAGTGTTAAACCTAAATGCATAATTTTCACATTAGCTGATGTTGTAGATAATGACATAGTTATAAGTGTAAATGCATCCCATGCATATAAACATGAACTGTGTTGTCAGCCAATTCCATGAGCATCTGCTCTGAATGCTAATGGAGTTGTCACTTCAGCTGTAATGCAAGAATCTACCTGTCTGCTAATGAATAAGACTGATCTATGCATAATGTATGAACATGAAAAGATCAAGTTTTTGTCCAGGGACACACTAGGTTGAAGGTTGTTATTTTGGGTTCTTGTCAGGGAGCACAGAACTGGTCATATGACAGGGTTTTTTATTTTTATGCAGAAACTTAAACTTTGAATGGGGCTCTGCTCTCTCCTGAACTATTAATCAAAGATTCATTAAAAGAGCAAGAGAAGAAATGGTACAAAAATTGAGAGAGAAGAGGGAGTAGAGAAATGAGCAATAATTCCAGGGACTCTGAAGGTTTTTGCTTTCATAGTAACACCAAGACAAGTTAGATTCTGGTGATTTCTGTCATTACTGCAATGCTGAAAAATGTTGTAGGCAGCTGCTTGGGCCTAAGTTCTCTTCTTACAACACAAGGTGTTGAGAAGAATGAAATCCCTTCTTCTGATCAGAATTCTTTGAGGTGTTTTAAGTCAGGCACATGCAAACAGTCATTTTTTAAGAGCAGGTCTGTAAGTTCCAACATCCAATTTACGGAAACCTGAAGAGCCAGCTTTGAGTTGATGGCTGGACTGTTCATAAATTTAAAGATGCTCTTCAAGCCAAAGGATACCTCATGATGATTTATCATTCTGTGCAGTTTGGCCCATGAAAAAATCAACTGATGCTTCTTTATTACATCAAATAATTTCACTTACTGGTTCATGAGCTGAGTATGTGACATTGGGAAAACCTCAGATGCACAGTCACAGCAATTTGTTAAATAACTTGTTAGCCCTTTCTGTAGCAGGACACCTATTTGAACAACTTCCTCCACAGAAAAATGGAGATATGTGAAATTCTTTTTTTGTCCAATTTGGGGAATTTTTTCCTCCAATAATTTCATATAAGAAGGCATATTAATTTTGGTATCAGCACTGCTGTATTCTGTAATAACAGAATCCTTCAGCTGAAGTTTTCAAGGTCCTGGTATCCTTTTTTTATCTAGGATAAATCTAGTCTGGGCACAGTTACCATATAAGTAGAGGACTTTTTAAGGCATGAGGGATATTCTGACTTGTGACCCAATTTTATTTACGAGATGACTACAATTTTACCAGTTATTCATTTTGAATGCTGAAGAATTTATTTTAAAGACTAACCACTTAGAGGGCATTCAGTTCCATCACTGATCAATGGCTCTACCAGCAGAGTTTATGTATGATAGAAGTGATTTAATTTTCACAAGAAAAAACTTAGTATCATGAAGTGACTGTGTCTCCAATTTAGGCATTATTTGAATTCCACCTGCCCTGCAAGAAACCAAATGACATGAACAATTGTCGAGCCAGGAAATATGAAGAAAATATTATTTAATAATAAAAATTAGATTACTTATGTGTAATCTAACCCAATATTGATTTTCTCTAGATAAAGCCACTTATAGAACTGGGGAAAAGAACAAGCGAAAAGGAAAACAGGTACTGATATTGCCCTGTACTTTTCACCTTACATAATTCTGACAGTCCTGAGGTAGGTCTAAAAAATTCTAAATTTCTATAAAGGAGAAATATAATATCTTGGGTTCTTTACACTGAGAAATGAGATTTACTTGATCTCAGTTAACTGTAACTTTGTTTAATACAGAAAATTCTGATTCACTTTCCAAGTGTATTCTATCTCTTTTGAAAATAGTGACACACTGGGGTAAGTAGGGATGGTGTTTCATTCTGTGCTTTCTGTTTTCAGCATCATACCTCTTCAGTCTTATTTTGGGAGTTCCTTTGCAATTCTTTTTAAGGAAGGCTTGGTGACAGGACCAAAAGTATTTCCTCAATCTGCTGTTCTGGCTTCTGAGTGGTACCAGTAGTGTGTGACAACAAACCTGTTAAATGTTATGGTAGCACCTGGTGGATCCTCTTGGTGGAGATCTCTGGTGCCTTACAAACACCTGTCTGGTTTAAAAGTAGAAATTAGGGAGTTAATGTTGGTTCTTCCATATGCAGGGATTAGGAATTGCATAGCATTAATATAGAAAAGAAACTCCTAACTCGTTTACAAGGCTATCACCAAGATTTTGGAATAATCTCTTCCCTGGAGTAAGAGGTTGTATTTCCAAATCCTGAATGGTCTTAACTGTACAAAGTTTCTGCTCAGATTGTTTCAGTCAGAGTCTACACAAGAACAAAATGGGAAAAGGAGTGTGTGCTTCTTTATCAATGAGCAGGCTTTAGTAATATTTCATACTTCAAAAGAGTTTGCAAAGCATTCAGAAAAATCTATTCCTGACATGAATATATGGGTTTTTTCCCTTATATTTTCCAGGCAGGATCTGGTACTTATCCACACAATTACACTAAGGCAATGGCTGTAGTGCATCAGAGGAAATGTGCATCTGACCTTGTATTCTGTCACACAACATGACCAATATTTGGTAAATGGAATAAAATAAAGGAGTGGGAGAAACCAGCTATGATCCTTTTCTGGAGTGTTTTCTCCCAGTTTGACAAAATTTCTGTTTAGAGTCCCTCTACCCAGCAGAAGTGCCTTTACATAACAGCCCACAGTGAATTACTTATTTTATTATTAACTTCAACTTCATCCATTGCCTTTTCAATACTCCTAAAAGTTTGCACAGCTGCCTGTGGCAAGGAGTGCTCTTTTTAACTCTCCACTTTGAAAATGCATGCTTAGTTTGGATCTGCCTGCTTTAGATTTCATTCCATTGAAAGAGACAATGAATGACATGTTATCCTTTTATCTTTTATGTGCCACTGATGGCATCTGTCATGTACTTCTTCACTCATCTATTTTTTTTTTTCCAGGCTGAAAAGAGCTGGTCTATTATACACTCATCATGCTGGTACCTTTGATCATCCTTGTATTTCTGCAAGGACTTGGAGAGCTACTGAGAAGCTAAATGACACTGCAGGGCAATTCCAAAGCTGGGTTTACAGGTCTCTCTAAAAGTTCTTGTCCTACAATGTAGATTGCTCTTAAAGCCACACATTGTACCTCAAACTACCTCAGCATCAGCTGGAGGTGGCCCTAGCAGATTTTCTTTGAGATGATTATTAGCATTACATTCTCCTCCCAAAAAACATGAATCCAGTAAAGAACAAGAAGAGAGGAGAGGGATAAAGGAAAGTGGGATTATATCCATGCTCATGCTGCTGAAGAGCATTAACATATTAAAAGCAAAAGTTGTTTCAAGATCTCACTCTGCTAGAAGAGTGAGGTAGCTGGATCTGATATCTAAGGCTTAGTACCTCTAACATTTAAAGGAGTGGTTGGAGATTTTACCATTTGAACTGTCTAAAAGACACTTCAGACAAGAAAATGCTTTGAAATCCTTCATTTGCTTTTCTGAAAGCCACTTATCTCACCAAGCTAAGTGGTTCTTCTTTCTCCTTGTTTTGCATTTCATGTTTTGATTCTCTCAAGCACATGGTGTTTTAAAGTATTGTCTCTTTAAACTTTGCCTTGCAGCTTGTAATCCTTTAGAGCAAGGGAAATGAGCTCTCCTGTGCAAGAAAGTAATTTGAAAACAGATATAGAATTTACTTTTCTTGCCT
Organism: Pheucticus melanocephalus; assembly: GCA_013398405.1. Taxonomy (NCBI): domain Eukaryota; kingdom Metazoa; phylum Chordata; class Aves; order Passeriformes; family Cardinalidae; genus Pheucticus; species Pheucticus melanocephalus. The sequence goes on along the minus strand of VZSJ01003177.1, from coordinate 186,554 downwards.
GAAGTGATGTTTTGGATGCAGTGCTTTTGGTATTGCCTGGTTCTGAGAAGAACTTTACAGCCCTGTATGTCCAAACCTGTCTCCACATGAAGCTCAAACTGCTTGAGTTCCACCTGTCCACAAATCCTGTGTGCCTGTGTCAGGATGATTTTTGTGGCCTATCAAGATTGAACTCTCTGTCTGCAAAAGATGGGTTATGCTGAGATATTATGCATAGAGTTCTGAGGACACTCTCAAATGCATTCTGCTTGTAAAATTTTAATATTTCCCCCCCTCCTGGCAAATGCCATGAGATCTGCTCTAGAAGAGACCACAAGGGCCATTGCAGAAGAGCAGTGAAGGAAGTTCAGTTTGCTCCTAAACTGACACTCACATCCAGAAATACCATGGAGGTAAATGCAGATCTTCCATCCATGCAGGGGCAGTTTTTATTGACACTGAAGGTCAGCTGCCCACAGATCTCAGACTTACTGAAACACAAGAATACCAAGTTCCCCTTCTTGGCAGCCCCTGGCAGGAGTTATAGTGTTGGGCTGTTGCTCATTTGCTGAAAAGTCAATGGTGCCCTTGGAGTTGTCATCTCATTTCAGCTGACACTTCTGGGAAGGAGAGTGAAAGCTTCAGGGAAAGGAGCCAGGTCCTCAGCTGACACAAGAACTCAAGCTTCAGTCCTGCTGTACTTCAGCAGCCTTGGTTTAATCCTGCAGAAATAATCCTTTGGAGAAGGTGCAACAATCCCAGGTACGATGTTTCACAATCCATTTTCCTACTGGATTACACAATTTCTCACTATTCTCAAATTAAAGAATTGTGATTAAATCCTGTAGAGATTATTTTCTACTGAGAGACAATGTCCTGCTGTTTGAATAGTTTAAGTGGAGAATATTGGCTCTGGAAGCAAAGGTGCCTTTGGAAAAGGGATCTTGCAATATTAATATTTGGATGCACATCATAATGGGTCAGTTAAAATTGTGTGAATTAGCATCACATCTATGGCTTGGTATGAAGATCTAATATGGGCTGTGAGGTTTCATCTTAAATTTTAAGGTCAAAGTATTCCCCAAATTTTCTAGAATTAGAGCATCCTGGGATATAAAGCCTGCTGGCAAATGAGGAGGTTTTCAGATCCTACAGGCTTTTAGATATTTGTCAAGAACCATGCAATTTGAATGGAAAATGTTTTAAAATTGTAATTCTGGAACTGCCTTGGTGACATGCACAAAGAAAATCCTGAGGGAAGATTTAAGCAGAGGTGTACAGGTGACAAGACTTACACTGTGAGCCTCAAAATTACAGTTATAAAAGATTTGGCATTCAGATGCTTTTTGTCACACTTGTTAAATATTTCCCATGCCTGTCTTACACTGAGCATACTGGATTCTCTCTAAGAACCTTAGCAGAATTCTGGGATCATGGAGACAAATGTTTTCTTGCTGGAGACAAATCAATACTGCAAGATCTTGATTAAAATACCTGGTAAAGAGGTTTTTATTCTTGGTTTACACTGCAACACACCTCAGATACAGGAAGCAATTAATTACAGGCAGGTAAACTCCTCTCAAATACCTTCTCAGGGCTGATTTCCAGGAAACAATTCTCCTGAGAAACAAAGTAAATGAGATTAAAGGAACAGAGCAAACTCTATATCTGATTGCAAAAGCATCTCTTAAATTGAAAAAAATCAGTGTAGGAATTGGAGGAAGCTGGCTGGGATGTGTGTATAAACAGATTTATACTCCATGAGAGGATAGCACACTGAATTTGTGCATTAGTACTTAAGTTTGTGCTTCTTATTCACATTTTCTCTGAATGTATTTAAAAACCTGGGCTTGACAGACTTGTTTGATATCAAAACATACTTAATCAGAAAGGCTGTGGGTGTTTGACCATGTTTATTCCAGCAGTGTTCTCCTTACCTGCACCTCCTACCATAAAGGAACAGAGAAAAAATTAATTTTTGTGGCAGGTTGTCCAAGTCAGTGTTGCCATAGGAACTTTAACTTTCAGGATTCTTTGTCTTCTCCATCTCAGATTATTCACTTTAACTTTTGGCAACGATGTTAGTTCTGGATTTAACAATAGGCTTTTGTTTGTGAGCCAATAAACAAGAGTGTATTGATTCAATGTGGAGTTTATCTGTTTCTGACACTCTGAACTTCTAAAACTCCAGTATTGAACATGGCAGGGTGTGAATGAGCCAGCATCAAAAACTGAAATATTGTTAAACTCAATTTCTGCAGATATTCCCTTCAACATGTCAATGAAGTGTAAACAGCAGACATTTGTAAGATTTAAAATAAAAACTCCACTTCTTCCTTGATTTATCTACCTACACACAGCCTTTCCCACTGTGGATCTGATAGCACAGAGAACCACAGTGATGCATCCTAAAATCACTTAATGCATCTCAGACTTGAACTAATTAGTTTATAGTAAAAATAATTTGCTTCTGTGGGGAAGGAATTAATCTACCTTGCCAAAAAATCTGGCATACTCCCTCACTAGAATTTAATGGGATTTTTGTATAGGAGAAGAGATGACCTGGTAGCAACAACAGCAGTTCTAATAGTAATTGTGCATATTGATCACAATCTGCTGCAATTGTTTGGATGAAAGGTTATCAGAAATAAATTCATCCCTCCCCCACAAAAAAAACCCCAAAAAAACCAAACCAACAATGACAACAACCATGAAATATTTATATTTTAAAAATCACTCAGACTGCCTCCCAAACCAGATTCCAGATTAAGTACAAGAGGACCTCCTAAAAGAAAAAAAAATTCCCACAAATCCCATATAAAACTTTCCGGATGTTGATGTTCTGCAGCCAAAATTGGCACATGAAAAACCAGCTTCATCTTGTAGGAATTTGATTTCTTGACCAGTTACCCTAAAAGAAATCCACCAATCAAAATGCAGTTTATCTGTGTCTAATGAGTGCATCTTGAACAATGATATTGTGGCTATAATTTCTCACTGTCTCAATGTTGAACAGAGACTCTTAATTGAATGGGAATTTTTACTTTTCCTTATAGAGGCCATTTCCTCCAGTAGTTTTGAATGCATTGATAAACCATAGCCAGAGAACTTGGGCCAGTTTTGTTCTGTGTGATGTTCACTAAAATAAATTGACTACTGTCAATGTGATTTTATAACCCTTAAGAAAACTGAAAGAAAGCTGAAGAATGCATTAACAAATTTCTGAGAGCACAGGAGGAGTGTAATATTCTGTGCTCTCTCATTGGAGTACCTTACTTGACCAAAGATATAAAACCAGAGAATCTTTCAGGTTGGAAAAGATCTTTTAAATCATTGAGTCCATCCATTAACCCAGCACTGCCATGTTCACTAAAAACAATGTCCTTAAATGCCATATATTCTCATATTTTAGATGGTAAGTTGTTTGCTTTCCTTTAGGTACACAGTTATCTTTTGGAAAAAGAAATTTCATTGAGATTAAAAAGCATGATATAATCAAAAATTTCAAAGAAATTCAGCATTATTGTAAATCACTTCAAATTCATGTTGGCTTAATTAAAAAAAAAAAAAACAAAAAAAACAACAAACCAACATATTTAAACTCCTTCCCTTTGGTTAAACCTATTTATATTTAAATGGTCAATAACTATATTTGAACTTTGTATTAAAATGTTGGTATCAATTTTATGTAACAATAAAAATAGATGGAAAGTCACAGGTAAGTGCTAGCATTGACTGGAGCTCTCTGTGAGACACTGTGAATTTTCATGGAGAATTTAAACTTTCCCACTCTGCCATCCCAGGGTTGTGTGTCTCCCTCTTTATCCTGAGCACATGCATTTGGATGAAGGAAATTACTGGCTCCCTTATCACAGCTTGAGTTGGTTGGACTGAGCCTGAAAAAGCTCCTGCCATAATCCTCTCCTTGCTCAGAGTATTTTTAAGCACCACAAGTGTGGGGTTTTGGGGCCACGCCAACGCTGTCTGGCAGTGCCTGAAAAGCTCCCACCTCCTTCCAGCGAGCTGGATTCATGGCATGGAGCCCTCAGCACAAGAAGCTGCTTCATGTGGTGACTCTGCAGCTAGCAAAGGGTTTCTTTTTGATTTTTGGTTGGTTTTTGTTTTTTGAGTTTTTTTTAAATTCCTCCCCATGCAGCCCATATCCATTTATCACTACATTGTAGAAAAGGACCGACAAGTTCAGATGCATCCACTTGGCAAAACAACTGAACCCCTCTGCCTGAAATTATGGTTTGTTCCACCAAATGCTAAGTAGATGTTCAAAATGGATCTGTTAGCCAAGATATAAATTTCCACAGTCACATGAAAAATCTGAAAGGCATTAATCAAGAATTTCAGGGTAATCACATTTAATTGTCTGTCTGTGCAAGGTGTTCTACTCCATCTCAGTACAAAGTAGAAGTTGCACAGATGAATAATGAAATCACTTTATATCTTGGAACACATGAGGAAGAAAGCTGTGCTAGCTTTTGATAAGGCTTCTGTGGGAGTGTTTAAGAATGGCTTAGTGAGAGAAAGATGTTCCCTGTGCAGTGTATTTTATAGCTGATTACAGCCTGGGGTAGGTGCAGATTGATGGGCATGCTTAGGGCTCTCCTGAGATCACAGCTGCCACACATCCTTTGGGTTCTTCTTTGAGGTATGTATATGGATTTTTTTCCTTTAAAAAAACCCAAAAAAAAAAAACAAAAAACAACCAAAAAAAAAAAAAAAAATCCAACCAACCAAAACAAACAAAAAAATAATAAAAACCCAAAACAAAGCCACAGCAAATCTAACAAACAAGACCAAAACATAAACCAAGAAATCTGATTTATAAGAGTCCAGTCCATGTTGCAGTCTTTAAAATTTAAACAATACATTTAATGCTTTTGTGTTTATGCTGCTGCAGGGAAAAAAAATATAGATGTTCTGTGAAAGATAAATGTCCTCAGTTTTCTCTTCTCTGGAAACACATCAACATTCACTATCTCAGCCTCTTCTTTGCTAGTGCATTGGTCAGAATAGTTAATGAATGCCACAGTAAAGAGGAGGATAACAGCAAACCTAAAATCTGATATCTTCTAAGTATCCTTTTGAAAAAAATGTTAGTCATCTCCATCACAGTTTGAAGCCCTGAGGTAAAAAGGACATAAGTACAACTATTTGCTCTTAGGTCTGTCTGCTTCAAATTACAGCAGAACTCTCAAAGACCAAATGCCAAGTCCTATTTCGTGTTTTAATCACTATAAACTATAATGGGATTCATATCTGCAAACATTTATTGCTCTGTATCACAAGGATATTTTTAGCTACTTTGAAAGCTGTTATTATGAAAAAAAAAATTCAACAAAGGGAAAATGATAGCTGCTCTTAAATTAGATATTAATCTGGAAGCAACACTTAAGCTAAACAGCAAAGATAACTTTCCCAGAAATTTAAAATTCAATTTCTAATGTGCCATTAAAGCAAAGAGTCAAGTACCCCAGGTTTTTTTCTGGTTTTGTCTTTTACTTGCTGAGTTGTGTGTTTTAAAAGTTAAGCATTGTGAAAGTAGGATGCCTGAGAAGTCCAACTGGATTATCCAGCATGAAGGCAGGAGCCTCTTAGGGGAACAGGAATATGGCATGGAGAAGAGTAACAATCCCAGCTCTGCTGAACACAACATTAACTCATAAAAGGAAGAAAGAGGTAAATGGGGTGAATATTTAATAAAAACAAATGTGTGCCTTGACTTACCTATAAATCCAACCTTTTCAATGGGTCTGATATCTGGTTTTTCCTGGATGAACTGAACAGGGTGATGTAAGGGACTCCTGCCATTGTTCACCCTCTCAGCTGCTGCATAGCACTGGCCACAGAATTCCCCATAGAGAATTAAAAATCTATATTTGAACAAGAGTTTCTAGAATTTAATTTAGTAAATCACTTATGTGACAATGATGGACAATGGAGAAGCTATGCTGACCCTGAGGTAAATTGTGCTCATTGTGGTTATTTTTCTTGACTGTTTAAGAGTGCAAACAACTTCTGGATTGAACATGTCTGGTTTCCATCTCCAGCACACAGCCAGGGAACAGTTCTGATCTCTCCCTGGTAATTTACCACAGAATACAGTCCCATTTTAAAAGGTGTATTGATGCCTGAAAGTTTATCCATAGCAGAGGCTAGACAGTGTTAAAGGAATAAAAGAGGTGTTTGCTAAAAAGGCCTTCAAAGGATAGACCTTGGGCAGCACAAGAGCCTGGCCATGGCTACTCCCAAGATGGATGATGTGTCACATGTTTTCACACTTTTATAAGTTTTTCTCTATTAACATTTTGGAGTTAATTGTCCAATTACAGGTTTTGCAGTCCCATCCTCCCAGATTGCTCTCCTCAATTCACTGTTTGCACTTTTTGAGCCTGAAGCTGCAATGTTGTCCTCAGTTTTGGGGCTGGAAAAGTATTGTTTTGTCTGACTAAACTGTAAGGAGAACTTGCTAACACTTTGTATGAAGTTCAGAGTTATATACTAATGTAGTATGGAAAAATATGAAAGCTGAAACTTCAGGGATCAGTACGAAGAACTTTGCCTCCCTCATGATCCAATCACAGCGTAAGAGGGCAGTGAGACATGGATGGATGGATGGATGGATGGATGGATGGATGGATGGATGGATGGAGTCTACAGCTACCTATTTTCCTGTGCCCTAATTCATGCCATCTGGAATTAGCTGGATTAGCCCTGGCTAATGGAGGGTTTGGGAAGCTGTCAGGAAGTGCAGCTTAGGTCTCATTTCTCATGCCCTGTGTTGGACTGAGCATTGTTATAAAAAGGATATCTCCTGTGCTTTTAGCTCTTTGCCAGTTGAATATTGGTGGACAGGGTTCCTTAAACACAAACTTGTAATGCAAGGTTTTTTTTTATAGAATGGATAAAAACACCCAAGACCAAGCAAACAATTCTGATGGCAGAAAGACAGTGAAATCCTTGTTCTTCTGCATGGTCAAGATTTAGTTCAACTAAATAATTGCAGCAAAACAATTGAAAATAATTGACCTATCTTGACAAGTGATTTTCACACTAAATTTATCTAGTGAAAGATAATTTTTTACCATGGTTCTTTAAAATGTTCTGAGTCATGCAGTTAAGGTAAGAGACAGACTGAACACAACCATTTCTACAGCCAGTTCCCCTGGACATTGCAGAAGAGATGTTGCACAGCAGATCCATTCTGTTATATAAAAGTTTTAAATTTTTTTCTCTATTTTTTCCCCATCACTTTTTATTTTTGACTATCAACTCCTCCTCCTTGTTTACTTAGTTTTAACCTGATAAAACTAAGTAAACAAATGAAGCAAGAAGAGAATGAAAACAGAAAACAACCACCTGTGATATTTTAGAGTTCAAATATTTAGCATCAGAAAATACTGAGGACAGGAAAACCTCAAGAAAGGAAGCACACAGAAAAAAAAGAGTGAATGAAAATAGATATTCTCAATACAGCATACTTGCACAGAATTAAAAAATAGGAGAAGGAGAAAATAGTTGAACCGGAAAGATGATGGGTTTTACATTTTCTGGAAGCATCTAAAATTTGATTACTATTTTATTTTTTTTTTACTCTTTCATTACCAATGTGCCTTGAAAGGTGCCAAATCTCCTTTCAAAACTTGGCTTCAGGTTTATTATCCTGATGACCTGATCTTCCTTGACATTTGCTCTGCTTTTAGTTTCCATTTATTTTTACCTGTGTGCCAATAACTACAATTTCATAATAACCCAAAGTATCCGTGAATCGTTCATGAATATTTGCTGAATGAGCAGTTACTCATCTTTATTTTCCTCCATTTGCTTCCTTGTCTCTTGCAACATTTTACTGCAATAAAACTGAGAGGAAGTTCTTGATTCTTCTAATTTATCTACATTTTGGAACAAAATTAATTGTAAATTCAAACAAAAAAAATATGATGTTTGTAAAAGAAAAAAGTTGGCAGGAGTTCTCTTTGGGTAGAGAGTGAAAATTGAAAGGTTTGTCCTAGAGCAATATAGAACAAATTTTTCTTCCTTTAGTCACAAAATCTCCTTGAGATATTTTGATGGTGACCAACATTTCTATGAGCTTTGCCAACAACCTTTAGTAGGCAAAGAATAATTTGAACTATACATGACATTAATCTAATTTAATACATTCTTGGAGAATTCACAGTGCCAAATTTTACAGTTTTTTACATTTCCATAATTTTCAACAGAACTGGGTCCCTTAGAGACCATATGTGTGTGTACATATATATATGGTTTTTCCTTGACACTCTTTCATTGGTATTTCTACAGACATTTTAATCATCAGCTAAACTTTCTCACAGTGGCTGGGTAGTTTCCTGAGTAGTAAAATATAGTATATTACTGAAAATTAAACAGCTGCATTGAAAGATTTAGCTATATTTCATGTCTTGTTAGTCATCCAAAATACAGTAGAGCTACTTTTCTGCTTGGTATTATAGCTCAATGGAATGGCATTCTACTAAGCAGCAGCATGAGAAAGAACCTGAGCCACCAGAAATATTGTCATGAAAATTTATGTTTCCAGGAGCAGATGCAGCATGACTGTGTCACTCTGAGGTCAGCTCAATCCCATATGCCAAACCCTAAACCAGCCACCTTAAACATAAAAATGTCTTGTTGTCTGTTAACCGTGAATGACTTATCCCAGATCTGCTGGAAGATTTTCAGATCTGGGAAATGAACACACAGCAATAAGTGTAAATCTGTGTGTTCCCTGCACTAACAATTCTCTATATTTTTGCAGGGAATCTGTTGTTGATTGAGAGGAGCATAAACGAGACTAATAATCACCTTTGTCTCAATGTCACTGCTTTTGTTTTGGGAATTGTTCAGCTTCATCCATCTACGGCATCAATATTTCATAAAGATTGCCAGTTTGGAACTATTGCTGTCATTCATGTGCATGTTATATCCTTCCAGTCATGTCGGCCTATCTGCAGGATCAGGGCCTTGATTTACATATTTGAACAGTATAATTATGAAGGATGTTATCTGGGTGAAAATGTGAGGCTGCCAAATGTCAGATAATTTGCAAACAACACAAATTCAGACCGCCTGCCTCTTGAGTATTTTTGGAAAGGTATGGGGAACAATCAATTGATGATTAAGAGACCTCCCAACAGACAAACTAAACAAAAGGTAACAATTTATCCCAATGTTTTGGTTCACTGCTGATGAATTTTCTTAGCATCTGCTTAAATGTTTGATTATTCTACAAGCCCATCTGTTTCTGGCTGATACGAAACTCTGCGTGATGGGGGAATTTTTAACAGCTTGCACACCTCATTTAGCAGAGAAGACATAAAATTAGTGCCCTGATCTGTTGAATTTTCTAAGGGTAAGCCCACTCTGATAACAGCATTAATCAATTCATTAGCTTCATGTTTTGCCAGCTAAGACTTCATGACAATACTGTGGGGTTTGAATGTCCAAGTACCCCTCCCAAGATCTGTTACATTTCTCAGACAAGAAATTTGACTAAATGAGAGTTAAGATTCAAATTAAATTTTCCTAGTCTGGCAGTACAACATGACACTGGATAAAAAATAGAGAGGACACACTTAGGATGTCTCTCAAATATTTTGTTGTTCCCATGGGGAGCTCCAGCTCCAGATGTCTGCTGGAAATGCAGCCCAGCAGAGAGGAAACAGTCTGGGAGGTTCCTGGAGTGTGTGGATTGCTGTTTTCAACCAGAGAAGTGATATGTGGGTGATATGATGGTCAGAGGCCCTCTTGGGGCACAGCAATCACAAAATTATAAGAGTTTGGGATTTCTGGAGACCTAAGGAGAGCTACCAGTAGAACTTCTGCCTCACAGTGTTTGGCAGTGTTTGGCCTGATTAGAAGATTGGTTGAGAGAATCCCTTGGGAGGGAGAATCCCTGCTGAGACATTACTGGAGGGCACAGGAGTCCAGGATTGCTGGACATTCTTCAAGAGGGAAATGTTAAAGGCTGTTTCCAGGGAAAGTCATGGATCAGATCACTTTGAGTACAGGACAGATCAGATCAGATCACACTGCAGGTATAGGACAATTCCAGCATGGACTTGGGAAAGGCAGCTCCTGCTGGCCACCTTGATCTTCTGTGACAAGTTGCCTCACATTGTGAAGTGAGGGAAAAGTTGTGGATCTGGTCTACTTAGACTTTAGGAAAGCCTTTCCCACCATGTTCTCCCGGAGAAACTGGCTGCTCATGGCTTGGATGGGTTCACAGTTTGCTGGGTGAAAAACTGCCTGGATGGCCAGGCCCAGGGAACAGAGTGAGGAATGGAGCCACATCCACATGGTGGAGTGTCACAACTGGTGTTCTCCAGGGGAACACTTCTGGGGCCAGCTCTGTTTAATCTCTTTATTGAGGAAGGTACCCTCAGTCAGTTTGGAGATGACACCAAGCTGGGTGGGAGTGCTGATCTGCAGGAGGGCAGGAAGGCTCTGCAGGGGATTGGGAGAGGGATGGATGGATGGATGGATGGATGGATGGATGGATGGATGGATGGATGGATGGATGGATGGATGGATGGATGGATGGATGGATGGATGGACCAAGGCCAATGGTTTGAGGTTCAACAAAGGCAGTTGCTGGGTCTGCACTTTGGCCACAACAACCTCCTGCAGAACTCCAGGCCAAGGGCTGAGTGGCTGGACCATCTGCATGACAGAAAAGGACCTGGGGGTGCTGGTGACAGTGGTTGAACATCATCCAAAATGTGCCCAGATGGCCAAGAAGGTCACTGTCCCCATGCCTTTATCAGCAGGACCAGAGCAGTGATTGTCTCCCTGTGCTGGGCACTGGTGAGGCTGCACCTCAAATACTGGTGTTCAGTTTCTGTTCTCTGGGAGAAAAGAGCTCAGCCACCATTAAACTTTTCTGTGCTTTCTACCATGGGGCCAGAGAATGTACTTAGTGCTATTTTATTTACTGTTGCAAAATAGCTCCATGAATTATGGTACTGTGCCATGCACTCATTCTACAGGCATTCTACAAATTAATAAATCTCTGTGTTCCAATTTCCTCTCTGTAAAGTTAATGTCATGGTCCTGCTATTTTTATAAAATCTGTTATAAAGTGCTGGGGAAGTGATTTTTCCTTTGCAAGAGTGAATTTTCAGGGTGTATAGAAGGTGACAGCTAAGCCTGAGATTATCATGACCCCAGGCCAATGTGGATTTCATTACATGCAGAAGTCTTGTTCCTGTGCTGCTGTCTCTATCAGTAGGAGAGCTTTGTTCATCTGTTCTATCTGTGCAGTTTCTGCACAGGGGTTCCCATCTCAGGTGAAGCCCTTAGATAAGGCTTTAATGTGAAGAAAAAGGAAAAGGTATAAACATTATTGGCAGGAGGTTCCTGTTGGGGCAGATTTCCTCCCACCTTATGGCAGCAGAAGGAAACTGCTTGAGATTTGCTCATTTCTTTCTACAAAACTGCACTAAAATGAATCCTTTGCTTCAGGAACTCCTGCCCTATGGAGCACAGGTGTGCCAAGAGGTCCACATTGTTAGGATAAACTTTCCTGCCTGCTCTAAAAGTGTATAAATAGTTTAGAGAAAATCAAGGGCTTGTTTTTGATATCAGGAAACTGGGCATATGCTGAGCTCACAAACCATCACTGTTAGAGTTTGAATTAGGGATGAGCTCAGAGCATTAAATCCTGAGGCTGGACAGAAGCCTATGAGCATCAGAGAGGACTGAGACATGGGATTTTTTCTGGGATCCTCTGTAAATTAGAAATGGAGGAATCAGCCCCATTTACTTTTAGGCTCAGCTCATATACTTAATCTTTACACTACTCTAAAGTTACTTTACGATACCAGCCACATTTTCACCATGAGTGGAAAGGACAATAATAATACCTGGGAGGCTACAATTTTTCCTCTCTCCTAATGTTTCTCATTGCAGAGCATATGCAATTTGAGGTCTCTGTCTAGAACACACAGTGATATTTCCTGGAGTAATGCATAATTGTGTGCATCTCCTCCTCATGGTGTGAATTCCATGATTTCTGTTGTGCAGTCATCTGAAAGGAGCCTTAATTTCCCTTCATTAACAGGTGTTTGTTAGATTTCAGATGTTCTCTCTCTATATTTCCCCATCTCTGCCAAAGAATAGCCTAAGATCAAACAGAAACATGTTGGCTTTAATTCTAGCATAATGATATTAAATTTCTACTTATGAAAAGAAAGATCAGTTTGCCTTTTTTGGGTACTTTTAAATGAATGAGCAGACAAAGCAAGATAGTCTCTATGCTGAGATGATGCAATTATTAAACCCAACCTAGAAGCTTTTCTCAAGTTCAGTTTTTCCCTTGTATATAAGAAAACATTCCAGCTAATATGATCAGCCTGGATAAAACTGATTGCTGTACTATGTCATGGGTGAATATTTGCCTTTTCCTGTAATTATGAGACGTTAAAAAGCATAAAGGTTGGATTAGTATTTAAGCTACTGTAAGCCAATGTCCATTTTCTTATGTAAATGCAAATAAGTATGGATTTATCACCCTCAATCAGCAGAAGCACTTGAATGGCAAAAGGGCATTTCAAGAGTGCTGTGTCTTTCCGACTGTAATTGTGATCATCTCATACAGGTAATCTTTTTAATCCAATTGCTTTCCCTAACTTGCTTAGAAACTTAAGAAACCTTTCCTTCCCCGCAACAAAATCCTGAAGGCAATGATTGGAGATATTTTCTCTTCCTGTCAGCTGCTGCTTGTTGTTTCAATGTCCAGCTGCCCGAGTGAGTTCTCAAAGCAGCAAGAACATTCACCTCCTCTAAAACTGAGGAAATTTTCTTCACAACAAAAATTACAGGAAAATGAGAAATTCAATAATAAAACTATTTTGGGTTTACGTGCTTATACTTGAGAGTTCATTAGAATAACCTCAGAATTTGCAGGTATTCCCTAAGTTTTGAAGGTTCCTAGATTTTAAGGCATTGCAATTTCTCCCTTTAAAATCTGATGTTTTGTAATAGGGAGGGGAAGAAACAGGATCAGGCAACTTTGTGAATCCATTGTAGGAACATATCTCAAATATGACATGCATTTAAAAACCTTGTTCTCTACTTGCTTATGGCATAAACATTTGTAGGTATGTTTGTTTCAATGTGGTGTGAGTATAAATTATCAGTGTTATGCATGAAACTGGAACATTTTCAACAGCACAGAGACTTTCTGAGTCAGAAAAGGCCAGATAGATCCAATAAAATTACTGATTACTATTTTCAGGATCACCAGGACTGCTGTGATCATCCACCACGTTTTTCTGTGATGGAAGGTTGAGAGAATACAGTGGTCTTTTTCAAGAAAAAGAACAGACTGAAGGAATGCAATCCTCAAGTGCTCAGATTGTTTTTTATAAAGATCCATAGAAATACCTACTCACTACACTGAAACAAGTACCAGCGAGCTTCGGCTTCTGCCTTAATATTAACAAGATTAAACCCCAGGCAAGCCTGTGCAAAAACAATGTTACAGCAATTTTAACTGGAGTTAAAAAACAAACAAACAAAAATTTCAGAAAAACATTTGTCAGTGAAGATTTAGGTGCGGTTGGTGCTGTTTGATGGAGGGAGCTGACTTCTAATGGTGCCCTCATGTCCATCCACACTTCTTTTCTGCAGATCATGTGTTTTTCTCTACTACATTAACTCTATTAATTAATGGTTGAACTAAAATAGAGGTTTTAAAATACTTAAGGTAAATGTGGCATAACAGCAGCTGAACATTCAACTGTGAAGACAAAGGTAACAAACAATAATAAAGTAGCAAACATATATTGGAGCCTGCTTAGAGTGCGCCTCAAATCATTATAGAAAAAGTCTTTGGAGTCTTTACAGGTAATTCTTTGTGTAGCTAAAACTGAACAAACCAAACAAAAAGGCATTTAGAGAAGGTCTAGAAGCCAAATGTGAAGCTATAATAATATCACCACGTGCTTTCTTGCTTTAGCCTTTTGTAGCACTGCTCCTTCTCCATTATCTCATCTAAAAAATGTATAGCACAAATGGAAGGGATCCAAAGAAACCTGATGAAGTTCTTGGAGGCATGGGAAGAATGCTCAGTTTTGAGGTGATCAATACAGGATGTTACAGAAACATGCAGGGTAATTAACGCCAGAGAGAAGGTAAATTAAGAAGTCCTTATTTGCTTTTTCATAGCTCAAGGGTATATGTTTAAATAGAAAAGAAATTAGTATGAAACCAATAATATGAATGTGAGATCTTGCATGTGACACACTGCTGAGCTCGATATGGTATTTAATGGGGGATCAAACCCTAGAATTGTTGATTTACAAAAAAATCTAATTTTTTTTTTTGCTAAAGGCAATGCCTACAGTACCAAATGAGAGGCAGTGAAACTACTGAGATTTGCAAACATTCAGGCAAAAGGGAAAAAAAGCACTTAATAGTTAAGTGTCTAATTGTTCAGAACAATGTACTTTTGAGTCCAACACAAAGTGACTTTTCCATGATGATTTCAGTATCTAGTGCATGATGGATCTCACCTGGCTTCATTTTTCTAAAAGTTTCTACTCAAACCCAAACATCTGAATTCCCCTCTGAGGTTGCTGGCAGGAGGCAACTCCAGTGTCAGCTGTCAAATCTCTTCCCTCAACAGTGGCTGAAACTTAGATAAACTAAACTGTATTTGAGTTATATTCAGGCCTGAATGACATGATAAAAAAATATCAGAACTAACCAGTTTGTTCAGTTCTAGACAGCCCTGGAATTAGCCCATTGCATATCTGACCTTCTATGGATGATTCCAAAGCAGCAGCAAAGTTGTCTGCAGCTAGAGTTTCTTTGAAAAAGCCTATTCTGCTACCCAGCAGTAAAATATCTGCTCTTCAGATGAGGTGACCAGCAACTGGAAGCATTACTCAGCAAAAAGGGTCCTACAGAACATTAAAAAATAAAAACTGCAGAGCCAGCTGCTGAAAGTGTCCACTTTGGAAACACAAAAGTGGAAGAAAAGCATTGGTCATTTCCCAAATCGAGTTGTTCTGCTTGTAAAACTACATTTTTCAGCTTAAAGGCATTCTTTTGTAACTTTACTACTTCAGATGATTGAAAATGAAATATTCAGCAGGTTTCCACTACAATCTTGTAATGCATATTTCAGAAATATTACAACCCACTTTTTGAAGGATGAAGAAAAAGTACCTGAATGTGTACTGAAGTTGCAGTTTGTAAATTCTTAGTTCCTGAAGTTTTGGTCTCTTTTCTGTGTCATTGGCAATTATATCACCACTATCTGTTGATCAAATAGCAAACACAGAATTCCAGGATGACAGCACTCTCTGTTATGAAGTTTCCTTGGTGTGTCACATTACAAGAGAGTCTTTTTATTAGTTCTAACATCAAACAGTAATAAATTGGACTGAAGAGGCTTCTGTGCTCATTTTTCCAATGCCATGTATCTGCCTCATGTTTCATTGCATGGGTTTTCTTTGCTGAAAGGGAGTTTTAAACACACATTTGCTTCAGCTGGGAAAGAGAAAAATGCTTTATTCTTTCACACTTAAAATTTAATTTCTCATCTCAAGTGTAGGCATCCCTAAAAGGTAAGTTATCTGACATCAAATATTTTAGGAAGGGAGGAATTACCCTGTAGGGAGGTCTGTGTCATCTTTGAACACAGAGACAACATAAATGGCTAAAGATTTACTCCCTTTATTTTCTGTATGTCTAGTGAAGAGAATTCAACCTCAACAATAATGCACTTGAAGTCACTGAGATATTTGTTAGTGCTCCTGATGACATTGGCTCCCACTGGGGAATGAGTTTGGTCTTAGAGAGTGACAATTTTTGCACTTCCAAGAAGACCAGACAATCTCAAATGGTCAATTCTGTGCCACACCAAAAATATTCTCTGTATTTACAGAGATGCTGGCAGGTCTGTCCTGGTGTGTGCATCAGAACAGTTGAAATTATGATGTGTATGTCCTTCCCTCTGTAGCACCACAGTTCCAGGCTGTTTTTGCTTTATATTGCCAACAGCTGCAATTGTGGTAGCAATGTGAACAGTCTGACAGAAAGAAATACAGTATTTACTTAGGCAGAAGAAAGAGCTCAAACTATTTCTTCCTATTCATTGAAATATTATAGCAAGTCCCATGGACTGACATCTTGCCTTTTGAAATCTAAACTGTTTCACAAGCCATCTTTGGAAAGAGCTCTCTGGAAGAGATTTTGGCACCAAAAAGAAGGATTCCAATCTATTTCTTCCACTCTTTCTTTTGGTTGGCTTTAAGTGACCTCCTACTGCGTGGTCTCTAAATTGATAAATTGAGCTAACTGTTTTCAAAAAGCAATAAACTAACTGATTCTATGCTGTTAGTGACTTTGTCAGTGAACTGAAAAAAGCCCCACATTGAATTTGATTCAATCTTATCCATAAAAATTCTACACACGACAAAGCTCCTTTAGTACAGCATTGCTCAAAAAAATAGTGTTCTAATGATAGCCTTACATATAGCTCTAGAAATGAACAATTCTGTTTGGAAAACAGGCTTTGAGCAGCAACCAGTAAATAAAGCATTGATGCATCTGTTATCAAGTTTAAAAAAAATTAAAAATTCGTAGGCTATTATAAGACTGCAGCAAGTAATTTTCATTCCACATTTCAAGGATTGGTCTCTGCAGAAACTCATCAAGTTCCACATGGCCAGGGCAAGGTCCAATGCCTGAGTGGGGGCAGTCCCCAGCATCAGTAATGAGTGAGTGATGAGGGGATTGAGAGCAGCCCTGCCAAGAAGGACCTGGGGGTAGAGGTGGATGAAAATTTGACGTAAACTGCTCTTGTGGGAGTCCACCTGGAGCACTGTGTCCAGCTCTGGGGCCTCCAAGGGCAGAAAGACTTCTTGTTTGAGCAGATCCACAGAGATGCTCTGAGGGCTGGGGCATGTTTGCTGTGAGCTGCTCAGTCTGAGGAACAGAAGCCTCTGGGGACACCTCAGAGCAGTGTTTTGATGCCTAATCAAGATTTAAAATGTCAAGAAAGACCTTTTACCAGGGCCTTTAACAATAGGACAAGTGACAATTGTTTTAAGCTTAAAAGGGGAAAATTTAGATTTGACCTAAGGAAGAAATTCTTTACTCTGAGGGTGGTGAGACACTGGAACAGATTTTACACAGAAATTGTTCATGCCCCATCCCAGGATGTGTCACACTGGACAGGACTTGGAGCAAACTGTTCTACTGAAGGATATCCCTGCCTGTAGCAGAGGGGCTGGACCAGATGACTTTTAAAGGTCCCTTCAGTCTCAAACCATTCTGTGATATTCAGCCCTGAATTAGTCAGAACCATGTTAGGAAAAGAAAAAACAAAACATTCAATTTTATGATAAAATTCTACCTTCTAATGCAAACAACATGAGGGTGCCAATCTCTGGTTGCTGGACAAAACCAGTTTCCTCCATTCCATAGTGTCTGGGTGGATTATTTTCCTTTTGCTCTGCTTTTCTGTGGGTATGTTAAACATCTGTGTGAATAATATATCTGTATTGATGAGGTTTCATAAATATAAATGTATTTTGTACTGCAGTGTAAAATATTTCACCAAGAGGTTTAGCACTTCATATTCTATACAAAAGATACTGGCTGAAGACATTTATGGAGGGAAAAAAGGGAAAAAAAAGAAGAGGACTAAGTTTTCATGATACAAGAGTGGTTAATAGAAAACAAAATACTTTTTTCTTAATTTTTCTTCTATCAGGGATATCCAGGATATTTTGTCATTCATAGGAATGGCTTATATGTCTTTTCATTTCCTATTACCACTTGCTGTTTATTCTTGTTCCTAATGTCAATGTTGTGCTGTGCCAGCCATATTTTTTGGTCCATATTTTGGGATTCCTCTGATCTTTGGCAACTTTATCTCAAAGCTTTGCAGTTGTCTCAGAACAAGAGTATAACCATGGTCAGAGCAGCTGGTTTTGTAGGGTTTGTTTGATTTTTATGTTGTTTCCTTTCTTGCATCCCCAAAACCAAATTGTGTTGCCCTTTTCTCTGGCTCTTCTCTTGGCACTGTATCGGCTTTCAAGTAATGGGGATTTCTGGGAAATCTGACACCCTGATGAATGACACATACCAGGATGTACAGAATGGAACTCATCCTCTACACAAGTAAGGACACACAACTCCCTGTAGCTGTTTTCTTGGATCACTTTAGCCCATCCAGCAGCTTGAATCATGTGCTCAGGCTGGAGACATCAAGATGAACAGCAAAAAATTCATAACCAAAACAGACTGGAAATGTAAATCTCACTCAGCACTGTGTATCCTGCCGGTGCACTCACTGAGGGTGCTGGAGGTTCAGGCTCAGAAACCCATTTTGTGCAGTTCTGGATCAGCAATTTATCATCTCCTCTTCCAGCCCAGGCAGTGCTGGAACCTGAGCTTTGTTCATCCAGGTCTGAGTGCTCTAAGTACATAGACATGGAAGCAGTTTCTTAGCAACCCTCACAGAAAAAACTCCTTTGCTGTTTGAGGCAGCAGCTCCATGAACATGTGGCTGATTTAATGACTGGTGTATTTTCTCTGCTGCATTTGCAATGACATTCATATCATAGACCCAGATGTGTTCAGAAAAGAGGTCAGCATTTTGTCCCAGAGTTGATGTCTTAGTGACAGGAGCACATCTCTGAGGACTCTCAACACCATTGGGCAGTGGGACCATTCTCCTAACCCTCTCCAGGGATTCTTCTGGGCCTAGAACAAATTGGTTGACTCAAGGAAATTCCTACACCAAAAAAACTTTTGATCTCTCAGCCACGGGATCCCTGCCTGGGAATCTCCTCAAGAAACCTGGGTTCTCACACTGTGGAAAGGTAATTGTTTCAGAGGTCCCCTCTGGACTGATCAGCTCCAGGTGGCAATGTATTCTCTATTTTATAGATAAAGGAATGGGAGGAAATACATTCTTAATTATCTTTTTTTGGTGTTTGTTTTTCCACTTACGGTAGAGATCTACAAAATACAAGCTCTGACTGGCCTTTGAACCCTTAAATGGCTCATGAATCCCCTCCACTTGCCTCCCACCTCAGATCTTTGATTGTTTTATATAAACATCATCTCTTGATGGTTTTCAGCAAGACAAATCCCACAAGAACAGAGAAAAAAATAGGAATACAGTGTCTGGTTTGTATTTATCACAGTTTATCAGCAGATCAAGAACTTGGTTTTAAGCCTTACATAGTGCCAGGGTAGTTTTGGGACTTGGTGATGTTGACTCCTCAGTAGTCCATATGAAACAGCTGCTTGGGATGCATTTCTTTCACTACATCTTTCCACTGAGATATTTAAATTTATGGTGATTTGCATTTAATCAGGTTTGCTGATATTTGACTATATGAGTTTTTGCTCTGCCATACTGTCTGAATAACATTAAGTTTACTACAGATTTAGAGAATCTGGATAATTAAATCATTCATGTTGCCAAAGAAAAACAACAACAAAACAGCATAACATAAAAAATATAAAGCTACAACACCAACCAAACAAAAAACACCTTCAAGATTTCCAAAACTCTGTTTTCAGACAAAAATTATTTTCAGATATTAGTCATAGAGAGATATAGTTGTAAATAGATACATAAACACATCAAAATCTTTAAAAAGAAAGTGGGAGTTACTCTCAGTCTCAATGCATTCTTTTCAAAGAAAATAGTGTTTAAATTTTATTGAGAAATCACTTACAAATGTATGCAATACTTTTCACTTTTTTTTGCATAATCAGAGCTCTTAAAAATTTAATCAAACCACCACCTGCCTCAAAAATTCATCATAAAAGTATTTAAATTTTAAAACACAATTATCTGTCAAAAGCACTTGAGCACTTCCAAATCCATAATAAGAATTTGTTCAAAAAGTTCTGAGGATGCTCCAAGTAACACAGTTATTCAGCAAGTGAATGACTGAGCAATCCCCCTTTTAGGAAACTAAAAGCAGTATCAGTACACTGTTCCTGAAAATATATCTATATTTTGATCTCTGCCATATTTTGATGCTGTGTGTCCATCCCCATGTGTTTTAAGGTCTTTCATTGCAGCCAAGCTACATCTATTAAAGGATTTAAATTGTCTTCTCTAGGTCTAAATCCTGCAGCCATATATCAGTCCTGACTCTGCGAACTCAGTACTTTTCAACTGAAGCCAAATTTGTCATGGGGCACTTGTCAATAAAAATATAAGGAATGGTGAGTCCTGCTTAAAGGGCTCAAATATGTCACCCAGCAGCTTCTGGGGATGACATCCAATTGCACCCCTGTTTTAACCATTCCATGTAATTGTAGCATTCCCATGATCTCAAAAAATCCCTTCACCCAGGGTTTTTCTCCTGGGAAGCTGAGAAGCCTCAGAGAAAAGGAAAACAGTTCTTCTCTCATTTGCTTCTCCTGTGATGTGCTCACGTGGAATGTGTTTGGAGATTGTTCACCCACAGGTGATTGTTTCATTGGATTCTGCTGGGAGTTGTTTTCACTCTTTGGCCAATCAGGGCCAAGCTGTGTCAGGACTCTGGAAATAGTCAGGAGTTTTCATTATTATCTTTTTAGCCTTCTGTAAGTATCCTTTCTGCATTCTTTAATATAATATAGCATTATAAAATAATAAATGAGCCTTCTGAGAACATGGAGTCAGATCCATCATTCCTGCCTGCCACAGGGGTCCCTGCAAATACAAGAAGGTGATCCCTAAGGCACAAATGAGCCATCCAGAGCTGTGATCCCACCCAGGCAGGGATTGGCAAAGGAAAAATGATTGATGGTCACTGCTGGGGAGAGAATTCAGCTCTCTCTACTCCCTGGGTATAACCAGGTTGTACCTCTGATGGTTTGATGGTTCTCCACTGCTTCACCTCACTGTGAAATCCTCTTCAACAACACAGTCAGCTGCACAGAGGAGCAGATTTTTGTCACTATTTTCAGGGTCTCATTCAACAAAGACAGATACTGAAGGAGCATTTTCCTATGGGACAAATTGTCCATTCTAAATTTTGCCTTTTAATTTTTTTTTTCTGTGTCCAACAAAATCTGTGTGTTCTCTTTGTCAAAAAAAATGCATATTTTATGATTGGCTTTTCACAAATATGAAAATGAATATTATACGTGTTATGTTAGAAAGTTATGCTGTATTAATTTTCTTAAGTAGTGTCTTAAATGTAATTTTAGGTTAGAGCATAATGTTAAAATAGAAACTATCCTATGTAAGATACTTTTTTTAAGGGGAGGAATGAGGGACTTGCACTGAGATAGCAGCCACAGGACACCTGAATCTTCCAGAGAAAAAGAATTTATTGCTCCTTTATCAGGAGAAATTAACTTCTTCCTGCCTCACTCAGTCCTGAAGATGCCGTCAGGATTCAGAGGAAGAAGCTGACACTGCCCAGACAGAATCCTGTGTTTGAATGGAATTTATGCATCATGTATGAGGAGTATGAATATGCAACAGGCTGTTGCTTTTAAGGGTTAATCCTCTGTTAACGTGGGCCCTTTTTCAGGCTTATTTTGCCCAGAAAAAGGTACCTGGATTGTCTGTAACTCTTTGTTCTTATTGCCTCATATTGTCCTAAATGCTAATTGGTCCAATTTTTATTACTCTAATTTTATTACTATTTTTATAACCACTTTATTACTATTAAACTTTTAAAATTTTAAAAACAAGTGATTGGAGTTTTTCTCATCTTTATCATTAAAGAACAATAGGAGGTTGAGGGGCCATTGCATTGCCTGAAGCTTTAGCTAAATATTGGTTTGAGAAGCTTTTTTTTTGCTTTTCATATGGCAAGGATATGGCATGCAATACTTAACATTTGCTTTTTTCTGACAGACTTCGAGTGAACTTGGATGTCTTACATGTAAACTAGAATTAATTGATCAAAACTGTCAGATCCACATGAAAAGCAGTGAGAAATAAACTCAGTTACAGAGGTGTAATGAAAACTTACATGCTACGACCTACATAATATATATTAGTGCCAAGTAAATTACAACTAACATGAAGACACTCCTTGGGAAACTGGAAATCTGCCATTAAGGGTAAAACTGAAGGTACAAACAAAGAAAAGATGAGATACCCCCAAATATTAGATGTAAATATTTATCTAATCTTATTTTCTCTTTCCTTGAGAATGAGAGGCAAATCTCCTGCTGCTCGAGTAAGTGAAGGATATGAACTGTAGAGAAATACTAAATAACCTGGAGGTACCTTATGGAAAAATCTGAATACTGAGTACAGGGATTTTGCCTCTGTCAACAGCAGGGAGCCACTTTAGTTTCTAACATAGTACAAAAATGTTCTAATTTCCACAGTACATGGCAGCTGTGTTAACCTAGCAGTGTTATCAGAGCACCAGAGAAAAAACTTTGGTGTGTCATGAGGCATTTGAATGAGCTGAAATTTTTTATGTATGTAAATAAAATTTGGCTGTTTTAAAAAAACCAAAACCTGAAATATATTTTTTTCATAAGCCTGCATTATTCTGTGTTTTCAAGCTTCAAATCAATAGATAGGCATTTTATCTGATGATAATGTTAATTGAAATATTATTTTATTAGCAGTCACTGTATTAATGTGGCAGCACATTATATGAGTTGCAGAATATTCTGGACATATATTGCCACCCTGTCAGCAGGTTTGAGGGTAGGATGTGATGTTAGTTACTCTGCTCTGGACCTGCCTGCAAGCTTTGCCCTGATTTAAACTCTCCTGAACTGTTGCCCAGACTCGAGCCAGAATTCTGCACATTAAAATCTGCATAAATCTTACTAACACCGACAGCGCAGCAATACTTTTATTGTACTTTTCACAAGTGGAATCATTCACCCAGGTCCTCTGAAGCTTGAACACATGGAGAAGTCCATTAAAAATTAGCATGTTTAGTCTGCTCCTGTGTCCTTGATAGTCCTGCTGTGGTGGCACATAAAGGACTTGCTGTTAATTATCCAGCTGCCTGCTAAAGGCTGCCTAATTCTGCTAAGACGAGGTTTAATGGCTGCATTAGGAGCAAGCTGAGTGAGCACAGGGTTATTTTTGGGCACAGGCACAGCAGCTCACGTTAACAGGGCAGCTTTGCTGCAGCACAACCCTCAGAGGGAGCTGCTCTAGAATGGGAATGGATCAGGGTTCCACGTCTGGCAGTCCCCAGCTGGGAGCTCAATCTCTCTGTCCTACACAAAATGATTATTTCAGTGACTTCTGAGTCAAACTCAGGCTCTATGCTTCTGCAACTGTAGTGGCAGCAGCCAATTTTGTCTAGGAAAATGGAATTCCAGGTTTTTCTGACTGTCACATTCATTCCAGATTTAATGTTAGGAATCCTGGCTATCACTATTATCTCATCTTCCCTTTTTACATTACTAAAATTTAGCACTATATCTCTCTGAATTCATCAGATCTATTCAGAACTTGACAAAGGCTCACCAGATTCTTAACAAATGTAATCTACCATGCCCCAAACATGTACCTGCTGTACATGTATCTAAACCACTAAAACTTCAAACTTTACTTAACTCCAGTTCACCTTGAGTATGAAGTAAGCCTACAGCCCTTTGAAAAAGAGAGAGAAAACCCTATGGAATTATCAGAATCTTTTAAAACTGAGAACTAATCCAATTATGTATTATTTTCTCTCCATGCCATTTATTTAAATTAATTTAATTATTTTTTTGCCTAATTTAAGGACTGAAAACACAGATGAAAGTCAATAAGAATTAATCTCTTCCTAGAAATGGTTTTGCATGCCTATACAAGCAGTGATGTGAGTATTCTTTCTTACTATGAATATTCATAAGAACTGACTGTAAAACAAATGTAAAAGGGCTTTAGAAAGCAGAGACTAAGATGAAGAATTTTAACATTTCATGCCTAAACTATTTCCTTATTCCTGACAGCTGCTCTGTCCACAAAGAGAATGAATGGAAGAAGCAATTATTGGATTTTAACACACAGGGCCCAGTCCTAGGAGGAAGATCTGACTTCAGTGAGGTACAAACGGAGCCACCCTTGTCATCTGAAGTTTTCTTCCAGAAAATAAACCTTGTCAGCTCCAATTAGAGCCAGATTGTCACAAGTGCTCAGTTTGCTCCCTGCTGAACATCACGTTGGCTGCCCAGCTTTCTACTGAGCTCCCAGCCTTGAATGAGCCCCTGAGGGTCCCCTTGGGGAGTTCAGTCAGTCACCCCAGCTAAAGAACCCTTGGGTGATGATAATAATATTAACAATAATAGTTATAGTTAGTGAAACAATGAAATCTATGAGCTAGCCATGAGGAAAACACAAAGAAGGAGGTGGTGAGCTTGGTCACCTCAGCAGCTGAGAAAACGTCTTCCACTTTTGTATCATTCCCAGATTTTTTTTATTCTCAGGGAAGGTTCCTAAAGCTTTTTGGGTTTCTTTCTGCCTGTGAAAGAATGCACAGAAATCAGTGTGATTGTTACATGTCTTTGAGATGGGAGAGTCATCAGTCAAGCCACCCAGGTTTTGCAGAAAGGACTCTGCTGCTTGCTTACCAAGGCACAGTTTAATCAAGCTAGGTATTTAGCAAGAAATAAATTAAAATTTTTCCACTGGAAAAAAAAAGATGGATTAAATATTTCCTTGTGAAAAAAAAGGCGAATCCTGAGGAATTCTTTAAGAGGCCAGGTACCTCACCTGAGCATCAAATAAGTCAGATGGCCTGGGGAAGAAAGGGGCTCCTATCCACAAGGACAAGTTTCTAACTACTATAATCTCTGCAAGTTACTGCTTTTTAAACACAGCTTGATTAGTGGGGAAAGGGGCTGTTTCCCTGGCAACAGCATTTATTAGCAAAAAGTAAATATAGTAGTTGTAGAAAATATTTTAGTGTGTGGAGACAGAGAGTAACTGGATTTCTTTTGGCAACAGAGGATGGTTATTTAGAGCCAAACTACCCCTCCCATGATATCAATGTAGTATATTAGGTTCTATTGTAACTTTATTTTTTCCTAAAGTATCCTCAGCTACACAGTGTCATGCTCTAACACAGGCACTACTCTGCCGAAGTCAGAACTGTTAAAAACAAAAAAAACTGGAAAAAAATATCCCAGTGAGCAACTGTTCAGCAAGGAAGTTAGGGAATCAGACACATCATTTACAAAAGGAGAAAATAATTTTAAAATGGCGAAACGGACTGAAATCTTATTTTCACATCAATGGCTCTGGTCTTGAATCTGATTTTTGTGCTGCACAAGGGGCACAGGGAAGGAAAACATTCACACTAAAGCCAAGGCTCAGCGACAAGTTTTTCCATGCCTTTCACAAAATAAATGGAGATTTCTGTTAAAGCAAGTGGGGAAGGAAGAATTCACATCACCAACTTGTATAGAAAGTAGAAATCTGTTTAGGACATGTAAAGGCTACACACATAAAAATTACAGCGACTGTGGAAGGTTGAAGGACACATTGCAGGGAAGCCCTGACAAAGGAAGGAATGATGAATCTGACTCCATCTTATCAGAAGGGAAATTTATTATTTTATGATACTATATTTTCTTAAAAAATGCTATACTATACTAAAGAATACAGAAAGGATACTTACAGAAGGTTAAAAAGATAATAGTGAAAACTTGTGACTCTTTCCAAAGTCTCAGCACAGCTTGGCCTCGACTGGCTAAAGAGTGAAAACAACTCACAGCAGAATCCAATGGAACAATCACCTGTGGGTGAACAATCTCCAAACACATTCCACGTGAGCACAACACAGGAGAAGCAAATGAGATAAGAATTGTTTTCCTTTTCTCTGAGGCTTCTCAGCTTCCCAGGAGAAAATCCTGGGTGAAGGGATTTTTTCAGAGGATGTGAATGCCACGCATGTGGAATGAGAGAATTATGATAAATTAAGCTAATTGAGCAGGTGGACAAAAACAACAACAAAAAAAAAAAAAGTGTTTTTTTCCATGAAGAGTTTGGGTGTCTGTGCAGCAGCTCTGTTTTCTGCTGCTCTGTAATGCCCTGGACACACAGCTGCAGTGTGTTGTGCACTGGTGAGGAGGTGTTTGGGATCCATGGAAGGTGCCCACTGACTTTGCTGGCAATGGCACTTTTTCTTCCCATGCACTGGGGACAAAGGAGAGCTCTGCTTATAAATTAGAAAACGAATGGTTGCCTTTAAGATACACTGAACAGAAATAACTGATGTGGAAAAAGGCATCTGGAGGATGGTTCTGAAACTTCAGAAGAAAGTGTTGGTTGAAAAGATGAGTCTTAACCCATCTTGTAATGATACACATGGTATAGCAATGCCAGGTGAGCCAGACACAACATCCAGCAAGAATTTCCAAACCCCTAATCAATCTTTATTTTACACAGAACTTGATCCCAAGAGAGCTGCTTTCCAAAGGGAGACAGGGGTGAACACAGAGGTGTAGCTGATACTAAATAACCCTTTTTTGTCACTGTCATATTTTCTGAAAAATCCCTTCACCAGGATTTCTTCTCCTGGGAAGCTGAGAAGCCTCAGAGAGAAATGAAAACAATAATTATCTCATTTGCTTCTCCTGTGTTTTGCTGCTTTGGAATGTGGTCTGGAGATTGTTTATCCAACATGTGAATTGTTTTGACTTAATGACAAATCACAGTCAGGCTGTGTCGGACTACTGAGGAGTCAGTCAGGAGTTTTTCATTAGTACCTTGTTAAGCCTTCTGTCTCTATCCTTTCTCTATTCTTTAGTGTAGCTTTAGTATAGCATTCTTTAACATAATATAATATCATAAAATAATTAATTTGCCTTCTAAGAACATGGAGTCCGATTCATCATTTCCTTCCTACCATGGGGGATCTCGAAAATACCACAGTTTTTTGTTTGTTTTTTTTTTCCTGGGAGCTCACATTTGTGGGGATGGGGAAACATTCCCTGCAGTGAGGGGGATCTCTCACAGCCTTGGGTAACCCTGGATTTCAGCAGTGCAGGGCTGTAGAGCCCAGTGTAACACAGAGACTTGAGCCAAAGCCCAGGGTGATCCTCTTTGACTCTGGGCATTAACTGGAGAAAAATACAGAGTTTAGGCAAATCAAAACTGGCTGTAGGCATGGGCAAAGCTGGCACCTGCAGAGGGCAAACGGATTGTTTGGGATGGGGAAGGATGAAAGAGCCACATCCCTGTTGCCCATTTTATCCACACCAGGGCTGAGGAGAGCCAAACTGGGACCAGCTGCTGCTGCTGGGGAGGGAAGGGGAGGCAGCAGAACGGGCTCTGCACTGAAGGGGCTGCGCTGGGGGGCCTGTATGGATGTACCCCTGGAAGCAGCTGCCCTCTCTGCCAAACCCTGCCTGCCTGCAGAGGGGTCAGAACTGATTTTTGCACACACCTCTGAGAAATCCTGAGCCAGCTTTCAGCCAACAGGGGCTCAGAAAATAAAATAAAATAAAAAGTAGAATGAAATTCACAAAAAATGCTGCTTTTCTTCATGTTTAAAATACTCAGGAGAAGACGATGAATGTTGTTGCAAATAAGCTGGTATTCTGGGATGTAGGGAGAGGGATGGACTGCAAAGATCTTTTTCTGATTAAAAAGGTGATGTACGACCTGATGGGGTAGCACATTGATTTTAGAAGTCACTATTTTGTTTTGCAGGTTTTCAGCTTTTCTTTATTTCATGCAGAAAGCCAAAGGAAGCAGATACACATAAGAGAATTATTTGTCTTGCCATTTCATCACTGCTTCCAACTATGACATATTAAAATGGATTTCTCTTTCCATTTGAATAAAACTATTAGAAGGATATACAGGAATATTTTAATTTCTAAGAGAACTTTGCTGAATTATAACAGTGATACAGAGAAGCTTTGTTGAAAAGCCTTTTCTTTTTAACACAAATTTTGAATCTGAGACAGCCAGGAGTTCTATATTTTACTATAAAATTACTCAAAAATTAACCTAGTAATTAAAGCTACTTTGCCAAAATGAGTATTTGGGTATAAGCATTTAACTCTGAACAAATGTACAGAATTAGTTCTCCTTTAAAGGAATTAATTTCTATTTTTTAGTGATTTTTTTCATACTTTCCTTGGTGCTGGGATTTTTTTCTCCTTCTTTATAATGCAGTCAATATGTTTGAAAGGTTACTCCAAAGTATCATTAGCCAGAAAAGGTTGCAAGATGCCTTCATGAGAAGTCTGCATTTTGGTAGCATATAATTAAGCTGATTGGAAGTATTGTTCTCAAACTCCAGATCTCTGAGATGCAGCTTCGTGGCTGTTAAATTTATTCCTGAAAAAAATTTGCTTTTAGATGAAGTGAATTCTTGTCTCAGAAGTTTTTTACTGCCTATGATCCATACCCTCCCCTGAGAAGGTCTTGGGAGGAGGTAAAAGGACCAGGCAAAAAGGGGTTTTTTATAAATGAAGAAGTAAACTAAGTCGTGCTTTAACTTAGTTTCTTTAAATAATGAACATTAGAATAAAGCAGCAGTCTAAAAATAAACAAGTGTTTTGAGCAGCCACATCATCTCAGCCCAAAGCACAGAGAGTGTCTGAGTAAATTAAACAACTTAGCTTCTGCCTAGCACAGGCAGGAGGAGACATTCTTCATCTCATCCCATACTGAAAGGATGCTGGATTTTGGGCAGATGTTTGAAGCAAATCATGGCAGTCAGCGCTGTCTGAGGAATGCTCAGCCCCTCTCAGACAAGATTAAGCAGAGTTGTTTCGTGTCATTTACATATGTTACCACCTCTTTCTCATTAAAAATGAATCTTCAAAGGAACTCAAGGTAAAAATATTCATTTTACTGCGTCCTATGGTCACATGAAGCAGCTGAGGTCCACAAAAAGACAGCTCTTGGTGTTTCTGAGAGTTTTTTGTGGTCACTGATACGTTTATTGTGATTTCAGCAGGGAATTTTGTTCCCAGGTGACAGAGTGGTTCACTGTGTCTGTGTGATGCCTCAAGTTTTAGCTTTTGTATTTTTCAGATTCTGTGCTGCTTTAGTGTGTAATTCGGAGCGTCATATTATGGGATGGTGAACTCTCTGCACAAAGCAGGGAGACAAAATAGTTCCTTCTCTAGCTGGGGACCAAGGACAAATGATCCAAATCTCAGGCCCAAGAGCACAAACACCGTGGGCTGAAGAGAGAAAAACAAGCAGGGTGGGACTGCATGGGCTAAAGCTGGAATTGGACAATGAACTCCAAGATGCAAATGGAGCAGAACTTATAAAAGTGAGAGACCCTGTGACCAGTCATGCATTTTGTGACCATTTTGGTTCATCTTGGGTGTAGCCCTGGCTGGGCTCTTGTGCTGCCCAAGGTGGATCCATTGAGGCCTTTTAATAAATCCCTGCTTTATTCTTTAGCTCTGTCCAGTCTCTGTTCGAGGTCAGCCTTCACAAGGCATCCTGTGGACTTAGAAATAGTCACAACATCTTTTCTTAAAGCTGACTTGTTTTCACCACAGAGATGGTGAAATTCAACCCTGTCTTTGTGATTGCTGCTCACAGAATCAAGTATTATGTACATACATCATATTTAATGTCTTCATCTGTGAGTTGATTGCACAGTGTACCTTTCAATTTTACATCAGCAGTACTTCTGCCTAAATATTTCTTTTCTGTAAAGGAACTAGATACAGCTCTACTAAGTAGAGTTGTAAAACCTTGTAAAGCCTGGTCTGTTTAATACAAAAGGCCGTGAGAGGAATTTGTTAAATTGAAAAGTAAATCTGTTTCTGATAGATCACTCCTGATAACTCCAATCTAAGGAACCACAGAGTGGTTTGGGTTGGAAGACACCTTAAGATCACCTCATTCCAACCCCTGCCATGGGGTTCCACTACCCCAGGCTTCTCCACACCCTATCCAGCCTGGCCTTGGACACCTCAGGGATGGGGCATTTTCTCTGTATCTACAATAATGTGTTAATTCCATTTCTTTTAGTGGGATTCTAAATGTGAAAGTGTCATGGATAGGATTGATGGGATGAATCCATACCCTTGGTGATCCAGGACCAAACTGACCTGCTGTAGTGTCCATGCTTTTGGAGCAGGACTATATATGGGAGCAGAAAGAACTGGAAAAGCAAAATCTGCCTCTTCCACTGAATTTTCCCTGATGATTGTACTCCACTCCAGCACATTTTCACTACCACTGGCAAAAGTATGAAGCTGAGGATTATTGAATACTAATAATTCCCCTGTGTAACCTAATGGTTGGTGAATCTGTTATAAATAATTTTATCAATACCTGGAATTCAAGGTTCATATTCACTGACTGTATTATTAATCTCTAGAGGGATTGTTTGTCACCATCTGTAGCACAAATGTGGGATAGGAGAATTGATGTCTGATTGATCACTGCTTTCCTGTGGAAATAATCCCTTGTGAACATTTTATAACACTTATTCAAAACATGCTCATCAACAGCCCTTTTGAATTAACATGGTGTAGGCTTTGAAATGATGATCAGCTCTTCAAAGGATGGATTGAGTAAAAGTGGTTCAGTTGTTTAGCATTAATCCAATGTCAAACATAGTCCCTGAAAATCATATGGCAGCATTTGGTCTTTGATTAGATACTTTAACCACAAACATATTTTGTTACCTCTAGGTAGCACATAGACATAAGAAGAGTTAAAAGCCATTAACAAACACACTTTGTACTGGTGTGAGATGGTTTTTCCTCTGACACAAGCTGTCACTGAAGCTTCTGCTCATGAAAACATCAATCAATAATTTTATTTGAAAGAGCATATATGTGTGTTCACTTTGGCTTTGCCTCTTCCACACTGAAATTTAGGTACTTGGTTCTTGTTACAAGTGATTCATATCACAACAAGATTAATATATTCAGGAAAACTTAGAATCAGACATGAAAAGATAACACAAAAATTTCTAAGATTGCTCTAAATTTAATGAAAATAAACTGCTAGGAGGATAGGTTCAGATGTCTCTATGTACAGTTCCCATAAATATCTTAGCAATTGGAGGCACATAACCTAAAACATATTTATCTGCTTTAGTTACCAAAGAAAGTGTTCACAGTGCAATAGAGGCATTAGAAATAGCCCCAAATTTTTATGACACTGTAATTTATTGAATATTAACAGGATAAAATCACAAATCTTCTTCTTAGATGGCTCAGGAGAATGATTCACTAAAATGCAGAAATTGATGGAATGCCAGGTTTTGTGGTTTTTCCTCCTGTAATTTTTGCTGTGATCCATTACTACATCCTTTGCTATCAGGTCTTTTTGTACTGTTCTTGAGCAGTGCAATGTGCTTACCAGGCCATGGGAATCCAAGGATGATGCTTTTCCAAGAAGTGAACTAAATCCTGGGCACCACCTGGAATGAGAGATGGGTCCATGGTGCCACAGTTCTCTCTTTTAAGTTCCTTCCCATTTTACCTCCTGCCCAAATGCAGTTTGCTTGGAAAGGGCAAATCACCTTAAGAATATTTTGTGGACCACTGAGTGATGGGTAGAATAAGTCTCTGAGTAAGAGAGGAGGAGGAAAATCAGCAATTTGTGCTTTGGGAGAAGAGAGGAAGGAAGGAAGGAAGGAAGTGGTGGAAGGAAGTGGTGGAAGGAAGTGGCGGAAGGAAGGAAGGAAGGAAGGAAGGAAGGAAGGAAGGAAGGAAGGATCATGATTCCCTCATCTTTCTTTCTCTCATAACATAGCTGAAAATATTTTGACAACAAGCTTTTTCATTGTTTTTTTTTCCCAGTATGACATGTTTGGTTTTGTAAGTAAAAACATTGGAAAAATGGAAAAGGAGTTGTTTTCAAGAACGCAATATTAGGAATTAAGAAATAAAGTAAATACTTTCCTAGTGAGAAAATAAAGGAAGATTTGAAGAATGAAAACATAAAATTAAAATCCTGCAGCAACATAAACACCTACATTTTCTGTCCCACTATATTTATATACACACAGAAGAATACACTATTATTATTTCTATTACATTACTGATGAGAGACTGCTTCAAGAAAAATGAGACTTAGGGAATATTAAATTCTCCAAGTCCAGAATTTTTTCCTGCTTTTCTGACTCTCTTCTGACATTGCTAGCATGAAACATCTTGGTTTTCCTTGGTTGTAGGTGCTACATAGACTGGAATATCTACCAGCCCTATGTAGGAAATCCAACTCATTCACAAGATATTAAATGATTCCTCGGGATTAAGATCTGTTACAAAAAAATCTTTTATCACATGAGAGAAAGCCCTCAGCTCCATAGATCACAGAAACTAAACAAACTTCCCATAATTTATTTTCCACTTCTATGAGTGATAACTTTCTTCAGTGTTTGGCAAACCACAGTGATTTACATCAAATTTACCATTTATCTAAAACCCCTTGGCAAGAAAGTAAAAATTCCAGCAAAGCATGCTCATGATTGAAATACAAACAGTAGCTGGTTTGGAAAGCAAAGCTCAGGAAATGGTGATTGCCTCCATCATGCTCTGATTTTGCATTCACATCAATGACCATGAGCTGGGAGCTGCTCTGCATAACCCCTCCAGAGCCAGCACTACCAGTCCTGGCTGGCACAGCAACGTGGCCAACAAAACATTTAACAATAAACACCCACTCCTCTTTCAGGCAGCAGGCAGTTGTCTGTAGTGCACTTGGAAACTTTTAATCTCCCTCTTTAAGGTAAAGATGCCCTTTCCTTTGTTTAAAATGAGCTGGCATGTAATTTGTTGTTCTGCTCGTTAGGCCAGGAGGCAGCCAATTCCTGTCATTTCAAATACATCTGAAACCAATGAAGCTCAAATGGGATTTTTGTAGTTTGCTGGTGGCATTTCTGCATTGCCCACTTGCACTGGAGTTTAATTCTGAAATGCTGATCCCCGCCCAAATGATCTTCCATTAATTGCTACACATTTTTATGTACATTTTTATGTTATGTATTTATGCTATGTTTCTCTGTTTATGTATTTCTTATATTCAATCTATTGCCAAACTATAATAGCTATATTAATTACAAGTTAGTGGTTGGTTTATTTATGTACAGTCTGTTTTTTGCTTTCCCTTTTGCATCATATCACAGAATAAATCACAGCATTACAGAGTATAGGCTTTTGTCAGAGCAGCACTTGTTCTTATAATGAAAACAAAATAGTTATTTACTAAATCCTTAAAACAACAGATATGCCATTTGGCTCTACACTGTAAAATTATAGATGACACTTAAAAATAGAGAAATGTAGAAGACACAGAAAGGAAGGATCAATGGAAGGTAGAGGAAAGTGTTCTGGCTGAGAAAGGCATAAGTAAAAAGTCAACTCAAAGATTTACTAAAACCATATTGTTAGAGGACATGGAATCCTTGGGCAGTTGAGAAGACCATATCAATGAGGGGAGACAGACAAGATGCTGTGGTAATCACATCTGCTGTGATATTAAACAAGATGATCTCTAATTAATTTCCTTTTGGAAAAAAACTAATGTTGCTTGGGTTTTTGGTTGTTTTTTTTTTCTGTAATTCCACACAGTTTCAGATTTTCATTTTGAAAATTCATTCCTTTGGGAAGATAACAGTTTTTCCAATACCAAACTAGAAATCTGGGAGATGGTAGAGTTTTGTGAAAAGAAAAACTCACACACTAGTTTGTGACATAAACTGTGCTATTAAGTCAAACCAAAGTAGTTTGATCAATTTGGCAGAAAGCATTCACCCACCACAGACACAACTCAAAGAAATACTTGGGGGTAATTTCGTAATGTGATTACAGTGACATTTTCTCAAATGTTTTTAGCTGTTGTCAACTATTTAAATGGAAAATTTCCTTCTTCAACGCACATCATTCTAAGATAATTTCTGTCCAGTTCCAGAGGTAACCTTTTCTTTACAAGAATTGTGGCATATATAACCACGGTGAAAAAGAAATTACCTTCACAGTGATGCATACAACAATTTCAGGAAGGCTGCATATTTCAGGATGTCAGTAAGAAGTCCTGAAACATCACAAAATAACCATTTGTGATGTAGTTTGGGTCAGCAGTGATGAAAAGTTTTTGTCACTGGATTGTTGATTGATTGCATGTGTGAGCTGAGCTGGGGGGATTGATCTAGCACTGCACATAGTGGGCAGTGGTAAAATACACTCCAAGAACCAGGGATGCTTCTTGAAACAAGACAGAAAGAATCCCAGGGGGCAGAGGGAGAGCCCAAGGGAACAAGAATGGACAGACCCTGGAAAATGTGGAAAAATGACAAGCACTTGGAATAACTACAGGGATAATGATGATTACTTTGGGTCTTGGATCTCTGACTGAAAGTCATATACACCTGTCTTAGGTAGGAAATGCAAAATGGGGCTGGGGGTGTGTGATCTACTGCCATCTGCAAGAGGTGGGGCAGTTCTCTTCTGTTCATTGAGCAGTTTTCTTTATCTCTTCCACAGCCAATCTTCCCTCCAGGAGATCTCTGCTGTTCATAGGCCATTAATTATTAATTATCTTCTGTTCATGGCCAGTGAGTGTCCCTGCATGACTGATAAAATTCCAGCATCCCATGGGGAGATGCTCTGCCCAGGGGAGGAGCCAAGCATTCCTACCTGGATACAATCTGAGGTTTGGGACAGCACAGCAGCCTTTGCCCAGTGCATTGCCAGAGGAGCAGCTTTCTGCTGCCCTGCATTGCCAGAGGGAGCCCAGGCCCATCTCCAGCAGCCCTGGAGCTGCAGAGGAAAACTCCCCCCTTGTGCAGGATCCCTGCTGCAGCAGAAGCACAGCTGGCACTGCAGGAGGGCTGAGCCCCCATGGCATGGGGCTGGGACACCTCCCTGACACACAGAGGGGCAGCTCCTCTTCTGACTCTGGCAGGGCTGTTTTGAATTACTGCATTTTCGCTTTTATTTTTTCTCTGGTAAAGAACTGTTATTCCTGCTCCCATATCTTTGCCTGAGAGCCTTTTAATTTCAAAATTACAATAATTCAGAAGGAGGGGGTTTACATTTTCCATTTCAGGAGAGCCTCCTGCCTTCCTTAGCAAACACCTGTCTCTTCAAACCTAGACAATTCCATACATATTTACCATGAGCTAAGTGCCACAAACAGGTATGTGGTTGGGAGAGTAGCTCAACAATAAACTAAGATAGTCCATGTTGGAGTTTGATCTAGGAAATATCCATCCCAATTGATGATTTTGGATTTAAAGGCCTGCTCTAATACTTCTGTGTGAAGCCAAATGCATACAAAGTGCAGTGACATGGAGATATAAAGAATGACATCACAGCAGCATTTATCACCAGATGTCTAACAGGAAGGGAAGGTCCCCTTCATCCAGCTAAAAAAGGGAAGCAATATGTCTGTCTGCATAATAAATAGTCTGACTGCAAATATGACACATCTCAATTAAGGGAGGGTGGCCTCAAATGCTGTTATTGATGGCATTCTGCAGATTATTGTATCACACTCGAGCCCCTTCCAGTTTGAACTGTGCTTTGCATATGTACAATACAGAAAAAAAAAATCCTTGAATCAATAATAATTTCAGAACTCTGAAATACATTCAGTGATCTCATTCCAAAGCTTTCCTTGGAATACAGATTTATTGCATTATAGCATGGACAATTAAACACAGGATGATTGGCTTGTCCCCTCATCTATTCATGTTATCTGGCTGCAAATGTTTCTTACAAATTGCATAAGGAAGATGGTTACTCTTACAAGCTTTATGTCCTTTATGTTTTCATACATGAATAGGTGCTCTCTGAGTTTCATTGTTTAGGAAACAGATTTCCTCCTTTCTGTCTCTAATCTATAATCAACAGCTTGCAAACATCAAATGCAGAGGCTTTCAATTTGTATTCACTTCAGTGAAAAGCAAATGCAAAGTTCTTCTAGAGCAGAATATTACATTTTGCCTAAAAGTACATAATTATGAGAATCAAAGCTTTGAATCACAATCTTTAAAACTATCATGGCTAGGTAAAATATCAGAAAATAATTTAAAAAAAATCAAGAAGCAACATACCCAAGGATTTACCTCCAACTCCAGAAGAAGTAATGCTCAGCTGATAAGCACATGACCATGGAAGTGTTTTTATCTCTGGCTGCCCTGGATTCAGCTGTGGTTGAGGGTGTGAGATAACTGGAGAGGCAGCAGCTTCATATGACTGTCCATTGAAACCCAGACACAACTTCAGTGCAGTCCTACCTGGATTGCTGGTAGACTACCCTCTGGCTGTGATTTCAGGTTTTGAGGCAGATCCATGAGCTGACTGATCTGGAAAAGGGACTCACTGAGCTGAAACTGCATTAAATAAATTTAAAAAAGGGAAAAGACTCCTAATAACCATTGTGAACCCTCATTACCTAACACTATGCAAAGATTACATACAAATTATGAGGGGCAGGAATAGTGCAAACCAGAATCTCTTTCCTTCAGAGACGTGTTGCTTGCTCTCCAGAGTTCCCTCATCAGCCCTACACACTGCTCAAAATGCCTAAAATTTGACTCCTGGTGATTCCAGCTCTTCCCTCTTTCCAGGCTGAGGGTTGCAGGACTGAAGCAGGAACATGACTGTCCCTATCCCCTCCATCCAAAAGTCCTGATAATTCCTTGTTCTCCTGGCACCAACCACACAGCCACATATTGAATTGTCTTTTATGAATTTCATGGAGATTCTCATTTTGCAACTGCAGGATGGAGGTGGATGGAAGAAAATGGAGACAGACTGGAAGTAGATCCAGTCCCAACCTGGATAACAAGCTAGTGCAGGCTCTCCTGTATTTCATGTAGCACATTTTATCCCAGGGTTCAAATGGGGAGAGGAGGATATAGGTATTGGCTGGCCAGTACAGGGCTTTATACTCTGCAAGTCTGAGACTAATTTTGTTTGAAAAAAATTATTTCATGCTATCATCCACAGATCCTCTACCTGCCATTGATCAACTTTACTTTTTATGACACAAATCACTCTGTAACCTGCCAACAGCGCTTTTTGTAGTCTGCCAAAAGCATTTTTTACTACAATTTTGATGTACTTCCAGCTTTGCAATATTGTTTCCGTCGCTCTTTCTATTATATATTATTTTTATAGGTTGCTTTTTTTTTTAGAAAAACTTTTGTGCTTGTAAACCTATGAAATGCTGGCCTTGTCAGATCTGTGGAGAAAAAATAGTTCTATACCTTGTCTCCTTTCACAAGAAGTCATGCTGGATATATATAAAGCAGTGATTTTCAGCTCACACAAACACAAAAAAGTGAAACCTGTCCTCTTCTCTTGACAGCAGGAATTTAGAAAGCTGAATACAGCAGAGAAATTCTGCCTGAGTGTAACAAACATGTAGATCTGACCTTTGTCTTTTAAAATGAAAAGGTAGCATTGCACTGTTAGCAAAAGGCAACCTATGATTTTTAGTCATGTGTAGTTAGATGGGAAGAACTTTCAAAGGAAAAAACAGCATCTGGCAAATTCCTAGGCTGCTGTTACTCTTGAAAACAAGCATTAAATTATTAAAATATAATGCACTGTTGCTCAGAGATTAATACATATTTTCTCTAAGGAAAAAATAATATTCCCCTTAGGCTACCCTTTAAATAAGACTTCAAAAACATGGAGAGATTGCAATCTCCAGGAGCAGCTGATAACTTGGAAAACTCTTCCCATATGATTGCAGCAATCAGCAATGGCCACACTGCCCTTGCAGGGTTGGGAAAGGTATCTTTTGGTACTGTGGCCAGTCTGTTATTTAATGTGACATCTGCTCCTTTTCCCAGCAGATAATTTCCTATAAATGGGAGATAAATCAAGGTAAAAAGTACACTTGACAAATTTAATAGTTCTGGGGGGGAAAAGATCAACTTTACAACATCAAGGCTGTGTGTTTCCATACAAATAAGGATTCAGAAATGTACATGTGACAATGCCTAAAGAAATATAGTTGTAATTTGTTATTTCAGTCAGCCAGTGCTCAGTTACCCACCAGAAACAAAAAGAGAAGAGCAAAACTAACTCCAGTATTTCTTGAATTCCTATAACCCCTTTGTTTTCCTGACATGAAGATTGCCTTCATCTCTACTCCTAAAGATTTCTTGGGGTTATTCTGGTAATCACCATGAACGAGATGCAAATGCATTTAGTTTGACAGATGAGTATTTTGGGTAATAACCTTAATTTGTGCTGGGCAATAACCTAACATGCTTATTACTAAATCCCAGAAATGACCAGCTCTAGTGATTCTAGTGATTGTTCATATTGCAAGACACAGTAAAAAGCTTCTGAACTGAACTCCAGGCCAGGTAAAGGTTGAAACGCTTTAATATTTTAGGACTGTGAGAGTAATTACTTGCAATTGCTTTGCCACACCCAAGAAGTGCAAAGTTTCTTGTGCCAGTGGTTTTCTACCAGCAGTCCACTCATGAAAATCTCCTTTATTGATGTGTCATACTGCCCTCTGCCTACAGTTTTTTAAAGCATCATGTTACATCTCTTGCAGCAATCCAAACAAGCAGTACAGACTCAGATAAGAGATTAATTCTTTCGTTCTCCTCGTATCTGAGATGACATCCTGTGGTGAAATGTTATTCTGTGCTTATGGCTCTGAGCCATCCATATGCAAAGGCTAAATTGCTCAAAGAGGAAACGTCCTTGCAAAGTTCAAAGGTCTTTTATGATTTTGCTTTGCCAGCACTGATAGTTTTAAATGGGTTATTAAGTCCTGAAAAGCTCATCTGGATGACAGCTCATACACATTTATGTTTGCTGGCAAATTCTGAAAGGAACATGAGAGAATAACTTTGTTTCATTACCATCTGACCTCTTTAAGAGAGAGCTCTCAGTGTCTTTACAGCAGTAACTGTGATTAATTACAGCTATTGAGAAGATCAATCTGACAGTTAAAATAACATTTGTTTTTCATCCTTTAATATTTCCCTGTGAAGAATTCATCCTAGATATCCGAGCAACATCATGTGTATTCTACTCTCCCCTGGGCAAATAGATGTGAAGGTCTACCTCACAACACTTTGATGACTTTTATTGCTTTAATCCTTAAGAAAACCCACAGCAACATGAAAGGTCATGTTTCAGTTTTCCTTGAAATTCACATATTTATCCTAGGTAGATTTAGAATTAAACCTGGCCAATTGTGGCTCATTTTTGTGCTTGTTTTTTAAGTATTACTCATTCCTTTGAGCACAAATGAGAACAAGGCAAAACCAAGGAAAAGCAAACAATAATTTAAGAAGGATAATTAGATAAATTCATCTGCAGGATGAAAACACCGAGCCTTCTGAGGAAATTTTGCAAAATGTGAGCACCCACAGGTCTGCAGATCTGCTATTCCTGGAAGTCCCTGGCGCTGCAGCAGTTTGAGCTGCATCTAAAATGTCAGTTCATCATGAAGAATTTCTATCTTTGCACTGTGAAAAAGCCATATAACTATTTTACAAAGGGGAAAATGTCAGAAAAGAAAACAATTCTGTGACAAATTCTTCTGGAACAGAAAAATGTCGATGTATTCCATGGGGAATGTCCTTGTTTGGTTCATTCAGTTAGGCAGCAAGTCTTTGCTGTCCTCTACATTTTCCTCCTGGCTCGTTTCTGCAGCTTTTCACTCAGCATGTTCATTGAAACTCTCAATGCATCCAGATTTTGTCCTGTGCTTTGGATGAGAATTTTAAGCACACAGCTGACACTCCCATGTCCCCAAAGGGGAGGAGAGGCTCCTGGTGTCCTCTCAGGACAAAGAAATTGGATTCCTTTTCCCACATTTTCCTTCTCCAGTGTAGCTCAGAGGGAGGAATAATTTGGCACAGTGTCAGTGCCCTGGCTAAATGGGTATGAATTTTGTACATCTGCAGCCCAATGATCCTCCTCTGGTGTGAAAATCTTCCTGGAAGGTAAAGGATTTGCTAGACCTGAAAGTTGCCTTCTGCAAAGCTCAGAGGTGTTAGCAGATTTCCAGGTTAAGCACACTGTAATTGCAGATCATTTGGCATCAATCTGAGCAGCAGGCAGAGTGTGACTCGTTCAGGTGACAGACAGCTGGCAGGAAATGGTTTTAGAAAGAAATTCCACAGCCCCAAATTGTGGGGGGTTTGTCATTTTCTCATCTGGCTTTTCAAAGTTCTAGAATCTGGCCGTCTTCATTTGGGGTTTGGGTGAAAAGCTTGAAATTACTCTAATAACTAACATTAAAAATAAATATATTTCCTTTTTTTCTTCCCTCTTTTCCCAAGCTATGTTTTTTTAGTTTGTTTGGGGTTTTTTTTGTTGTTTTTTTTTTTTTTTTTTTTTACTTAATCCTTTAAAATCTTAATAAATAAGCACACAGACATACACTGCTTTGGTCTCAAAAGCAGATTTCAAAATGAGTGGTGTTCTAAAGAGAATCTTTAGCCAAAGTGAAGTAATTCCTTTTTTCCAGTTGGAAAATACATTACATCCCTGCTCCTGCTAGGTCTTCAGGCTGTGGGACATGGTTCAGAAAAGCTCTGGAAAGCTCTGAGAGTTGGGCTAAGCTTTAATGAGGCTTTAAATGAGTCTTCAGTTATTTGTGAATGGAGTTCAGAAAACTACAGTCAAAGCATGATTTTCTGTTTCAGGATTTGTCTTTTCCTGCTATTTCTTGTTATTTGATCCTTTTATGCCCAAAGTGTCCTACATACTTTGGCTCATATGCGCTAAATCTTTTAATTCAGAGTTCAAGGATTTAATGGAAATTTAAGTGGAATTTAGCCAGACTGTTCAGCAATTTGAAGGATTAAGTCTTTTTCATATAGCCTACTTCTCTATATTAGAGCACTACCACTTACATCCTTTTCTTTTTTTTTTTTTTAATACTAATGTTCTGGAAGGATGATGTGAAAAATTGAATGTTTGGAGCCAAATTTCTGTTCCAACAGATGCCTGCATCTAAAAAAAAAAATTATTAATACTTTACAAAAAGCAGAATGGTGGATTTCAATGCTTTTTATTCTTCTGAATTTCCCAAACCACTTACCTTTGTTTTGACATCAAACAATTCAGGCTTTTCTTCCTTCTGAGAGCTACAACCTCAAATGCTTTTAGAGCCATCAAAACAGAAATTTGTTTTCCAGCTAATCATTCTTCCACATAGCCCTAGAACCCTTAACTGACATTTCTACATTCCTTATTTGCCAAATAACATACCATGAACCTCAAGAAGGTTTAGAAGGACATTGATGATGACCAAAAAAAATTATATAAAAATATTGATAAGGGGTTGGCAAATCCATGCTTTCATTTAGACAAATAAGCATAAAGAATTGTACTTACTAAAAAGTCTGGTAGGCCCAACTGTTCTCCTGTGAGGGACAGGAGAACCATGTGGCCAAGTGACTTCATGTCCATGTGAGGCACAAATCCTTGTACAACCCTTCTCCTCACTTGCTTGGGTAAGATATCTGTGCCCATGGGCTGTGCAGTGCAGAGTGCTGCATAAAACAGAGCTGAATTCAGATCATTTTGTCCAAGGAATTCAAGAGAGAGACTCCACATCTTCATTTTGCAGAAGGGTCAGAGTCATTGCTGTGAGAGCAGGGTGCCATCATCAGCATGAAGGTTTTGGCTGAAGACCAGTGAGAATTTTGGTTATTATGGACATCACAGGATCTCAGCAGCGTCAAAATGATAGACCAAGACATTCAAAGACCTGTGTGAGTACTCAGTATCTTTGCAGATCTGGATACTCAGTGCACACTCATAAATGAACAAGTGACTGGAAACTACCAGCTTCAAGCTTCCTTGACATTTGTAACATTTTCCCTCACATGGAAAACCATTAACATTGCTCTTTTTGTGGCTTCTCTGCAGCTCAGCAGTGAGAACAGGGACACACATATCTCAGGAGAGGTGTTCTGGGAGAACAGCTCTTTTAACACAGGAACCCACGGGCAAAAATATTCTCACACTGGAAGAGCAGTCAAGGAAACCTGTTACCAATGACATTGATAATCCAAATAACCTGTGGATGGAAGTGCTGAAAAAAAATTAAAATGAGTAGTTGGGAGAAAATAAAAGTGGATTTAAAGTACTTTTATGAAAGTTTTTAAGGGTAAATTGTAATGATAAGGTACTGATTTTTTTTCTTCTTTTTTTTTTTGCTATTAGACAAAAACAGCACTATGATTCTTTTTAATAGGTTTTAGAAACATCTGTTATGGTAACAAACAAAAAGGTACTTAATCTTAAATGACACAGTCTTTTCCATATAGAATGCAATTTGCAAAATGAATACTAATCTCTTAGAGAATAATATGCCACCTTTCCCTTATTTATTACAGACATATTGTCATTATCAGCTATGCTGAATCAAGGTGAGATCATATGGGACATAATGATTGCTCACAGTGTGAAGTAATTAAAGGACATTCCTTTGGATTATTATAAACTGAAATAAACTCAGAGAAAATCTCTCTCTTCTGTCTTTCCTGCCTTCTCCTTTTCACTTTTATTAGGTCATGAAGGCTGATGTCCACCACATGAGATGGTAGCTGGACATGACACATTTCTTCCTAATGTTTTTATTTTTACTCCTAAAAGACATTTGTATCACAGGACCAAACAAAAGCTTTTAGGTAATTCTGTTTTTTTCATGGAAAATATCCGTAAGATGTGGTATCCAGCTACTAAAAAGAGATCAGGATACTTTATCTTCCAAGGTCTGGAAAGATTCATTTCACTCAACCCAAGACATTTGCAGCAGCAGTTTTAAGTTACTGATCCCTCACTGCTGTCTAGTGGCTCCTCCAGTGGTTTGTAACTCACTCCCCTCTCTCCATTTTCTTTCCCAAGGCAATAATATCTGAAGTTGAAAACAAGCCCAAGCCAGCAATATCTTTCCTTGCATCAAACCCTTCTGATTTTCAAGACTAATATAATTACTTCCTGTCCACTCAGTAGCACCAGGATCTGCATTAAAATATCATTATTAGTTAAAACATTATTCTAAGTGATGTAAGACATTTTATGATTTAAATTCCTTCTATACTTCCCTAGTCTGTGCTCTGCACAGGCCAAAAAATTTATTTTGAGCCCTGAACCCCATTTTTATGGATTCATGGACATAGATGTGCTAATGAAATAAATACATAAGCTGGCTTTTGGTTTTCAGGGGGTGATTGTTTTACAGGCAGATTATTTGTTTGTTCAGTGACCCTCAATTGTGTAAGCTAAAACCATGGCATAGAAAAAACTTACAAGGAGTTATTGAGATTTTTCCAACACTGTCCTTACTCCCCTTTTATTGTTCTATCTTCTGAAATATCTGATATATTAACACTCCTGAAAGCATCTCCCTCTCAGAAAGAAAAGAACATGGTGTTTGAAAGTAGCTCTAAAGAACAGGGAGAGAAAAGAAATGGCAAGAAGACCTTTTATATATAAGTACATTTTTTGATGTATGTGTTTATGTGTTTATATATTTCTCATGCCCTTTTTGCTTTGTGCAAGGTACTCTCAGTGGTCTATAAACATATATATGTCAGTACATATATGTGAATGCATTTAGAAAGAGCAGAAGGCCTGCACTGTGCTGCCTGTGTCTTTGCTATTACAAAGTGACTGGTGCATTATATTTATTAAAAATCAATATGTCTTTTACAGATACATCCTCAAGCCATTGCTGTCTTAATGTTCTGCCTCTAAAGAACAAGACTCTCCCATTCAGCCAAAATACAATTTTCTAGCTTGAACTCTTGCATTCAATTTGTTTTTAAAGAGAAGTCATCCATA
This sequence comes from Pheucticus melanocephalus, assembly GCA_013398405.1. Classification (NCBI taxonomy): domain Eukaryota; kingdom Metazoa; phylum Chordata; class Aves; order Passeriformes; family Cardinalidae; genus Pheucticus; species Pheucticus melanocephalus. The sequence goes on along the minus strand of VZSJ01003177.1, from coordinate 142,865 downwards.
ACAGTAATAGATATGATGGCAGTTTCTTTAAAATGAAAGAAAAAAAGTCTGTTCTGCAGATTTTAGATAAAAAGATTAGAGAAGTGCTGTGTGCACAGTGCACACAAGCTTATTCTGCTTGTTTAATTTCCAAATAGGTGTATGTGTGATGGTTTAATACAGCAGAACTAACTGATTTGCCCAGAACTGATATAATCCTGAACCTTGCCCAGATTACATAATCTTTTATAAGAAATAGGTGGATGGGCATCGTGCAAGGACATCCACTTTCCCCTTGGGAGCTTGTTTGATCAAACATTAGTGCTACATAAAAGGCAAAAATGCTGATTTCAGACCTTGGAGAGCTGTTCAGTGGCTCCAGTTCAGAACTCATTTTTGGAAGAGACTGTAACACCTTCTGTATTCTTCTACCAGGGGGTGTTCAGGTTGGACACCAGTGTGGCATTCACATTCTCTGAAAAAATCCCTTCTCCCAGGATTTTTCTCCTGGGAAGCTGAGAAGCCTCAGAGAAAAGGAAAACAATTCTTATCTCATTTGCTTCTCCTGTGTTGTGCTCATGTGGAATGTGTTTGGAGATTGTTCACCCACAGGTGATTGTTTCATTGGATTCTGCTGTGAGTTGTTTTCACTCTTTGGCCAATCAGGGCCAAGCTGTGTCAGGACTCTGGAAAGAGTCACGAGTTTCCATTATTATCTTGTTAGCATTCTGTCAGTATCTTTGCTGTGTTCTTTAGTATAATGTAGTATTAACATAATATGGTATCATAAAATAATAAATTAGCTTTCTGAGAACATGGAGTCAGATTCATCATTCCTTCCTCCATCGAGGGTGCCCTGCAAATACAATACACCAGGAAGAATTTCTTCATGGAAAGGGTTCCTAAGCATTGGAATGGGCTGCCCAGGGAGGTGGTAGAATCACTGACCCCTTGAGGTGTTTAAGAAATAATTGGATGTGGCATTCAGTGCCATGGTTTAGCTGACAGGATGGTATTTGGTAAAAATTAGAACTTGATGATCTTGGAGTTCTTTCCCAACCAAAATGATTCTGTGATTCTGTGATATGGGATTGGTCCATTTTACACAATTCCATAAAAATGGCCTGTAGTAGGCACATGAAGACAAGTGTAAAAATAAAGTAATTGTCCTTTAGTAAAGTAAAACTCCTAAAGAGATACTTTTCCCAAACACTCCAATTTCCAGCAGTCTGTGTTGCAAAGGCATCCTCTGATAGATTTTTTTTATGAATTTTTTTTTAATTTTATGCAAGCACTCAGCATCCAAATATTTTGGGGCAAAGAGATTCTCAGTTTACCTGTATTTAGACATCTGTATATTAAATTAAGATGCCTAAGCTAAACCTGTCAGGCTTTGAATGATGTTTGCATTATCAGCTTGAAGCTCAGGCAGGCAAATTCTTAGGGTTCAGTCTTAAAGACACCTTCTTAAAGTAGGAATTGCAGTCTCTTAAAATGTGCAAGCTTGATAGGTAGAATATCTCCTGTTAATTCTGGGAGCAGCAATTCCACATGCAGTTGGGTTAGTAGTTCACTCCTCCCAGTTTACCCATCAGCTCCAGTTTGTTTTCCATAGGAAAAAGTTTCCCAACACAGCAGGAGTTTGCCTGGCAAATGGGGCTCTTCCAGGCTGTCACAAATTGAGTAATAAAAAGCTGACTGAGTAATTGGTCCCCAGCCCGTGTGCTAAACCCCCAGGACGCCCTTTGTCAGATTGGAAATTGGATCGCAGGCCTTGCAATTAAAGAAGCAGTTGGAAGAAGATAAATTTTAAGTATTATTTCCAATTCTCCAAACTTTCCTTAATGCTTTATACCAACACAGCACTCCAGCTTCTAAATTTCTGGTGGATCTCTGTCCATCAGGTCACAGAGTCACCTAAGTAGTCTAGAAAGGCAGGGATGTTACAGTACTTGTGCAAAATTGTTGGATGCATAAATTAACTCAAACAAGAGACACATTGAAGGAAAACAGTTGAGGAAAGATTTCACCAGTCTACACAAACCTTTGCAAATATACATACAAACTCACTAGGAGTAATTTTACTTGTATTTCTATTATAAAAATGGGGAAATTACTGTCTAAGGAAATTCCAGTGGCAAAATACCGAGACTTGCTTAGTTCTTTGTCCACTTTTTTTTGTCCTGACTGGAAGTTTTTATCGTCATGAAATAGAAATACAAAGGCAGCTAAAAATTCATTAACCCTGTGACCCAATAAAGAAATACACCTTTGGTTCCATGAGCAGCTGACAAAGAAAAACACCAACAAAAATTGTCCTCCAACCTACAGATTGCTAATAAAATGTACAGCAAAAGAAAGTTTTGTGCCAGAGGGTTCCTTCCAATAGTCTAAGCATCTACAGTAAATTCCCTACATGCTGTTCATTTAAGTTCAAATCATCTGAATTATTGAATATGACAGAGAAAACCATCCTCATATTGAAAAGAGCTGCACACTCCTAGGGGCTGTTGAGTTCAGGGAACAAAAGTAGTGCCAGGCCCTTCTGGTGCCATCCCACTGATGTCAACAAGCTTCCATCAGCATCTCTGACAGCAGAATTTAACTCCTCATTTTTATGTAAAAGAAGCCTTTATGGTAGGATTAAGAAGCCAGCCCTCTGCATGCTGAATTTAAATATGTCAGTCCCCTAAGAACTGACAGTAGACTAAAGAATAATATGTGTATATAAATGAAAACCCATGTTTAAACCTTTAAAATTTTTTCTATATATTTTTAAAACCTCCCCATATTATGTCATCTAAAAACACTGGCATTTAAGTAAAAATTTTGCAACTGTCATGAAATATGGATCTCCTCGAGCCAGGTCTCATAAGCTCTTGCAGATCTATTTAACACCCAAGATAGCTCAGCTACCTTAGAAGTCATAAAATCAGCAGGATGGCTTCTGTGGTAGTGTTGGAAATAAAAAGGTTTTAATAAAAGGCAAAATAATAAACTCTTTACAGAGAAAAACAGCCAGGTGCAAGAGGCCCTCCTGTCCCCGGTAAAACACCTCCATTAGTTTCTTTGTTCTCTTTTTTTTTCTAGTAAATTTCTCAGGCAGGACATTTTGCTCCTGTCCAATTAGCTATCCTTAAGTTTGAGGTGAAGTCCCCCAAGTTCTATGAAGTGTCTTTTCACCTAACTGAGGAGAGAAACTTCTGGGCTTATTTCCTTTTTAAGGGGTCAAAAAATAGTTTTGTCACTCCATCAACAGAGAGCACATTCCTAGAGTCTTAAGGAAAAAAAAAAGAATTAAAATAAAAAAGATGTGTCTGGATGTAGCTATCATACAAATAGGAAATATACTGAATATTCACAGAATTCAGTGCATTATGAAAACTTCTCTGTACTGTTTCAGGTGTAGCTTTATGTGAATGACTGTATTCAGCCAGAGAGAGAGAGTCAGCTGAGATCAGAGACCAAGAACAACAATCACTGAAGAGATGTTTATAGAATTCATGAATAGATGTTTCAGCCAGCCCACCTTAGAGAGTTTTCAGCCTTGAGAGAAAAAGCAGATGGAACCACCCAGGAGATCTGTCTCAGACCAGATTTACAGTCACCTCTGCTGACTGTGATCCCAAATCCACTGGGTAAACTCAAACACACCTGGGGACACTTCCCTGACATTGTCAGGATCTCCCCTTGGATTGAGTCAATCTTTCTAAATTTAAAATTTTCAGGAATCACTCCCATTGGAGTTTGGAATGCAGGAAATTGCAGGGCTCACTCTGAGTAGCCTGGTTGAGTGCAGCCACCCTGTTTTGAAGGGGAGAGCAGTTGGCTGCAGAGGCAGTGAACACTCTTTAAAATTGGTTCCTGATGCCAAGGAATGCTTCTGATGAAGTCTAATTGTTTAAATGCTTTCAGAGGTGCCTAGTTTCCATTTAATCCATCCCTACATTAAGAACCTGTGAGACAGCAATAAAATGCACCATGAAGGACCAGCACAGTTCCTGTTTGGGATCTCATCTGAACATTGTTCTTTGCAACCCTTAACAAGCATGATACATCTCCACATTGCATGCAAAATGCACACTTTTGTGACATCAAGGACTGTGCAACCAACAGATATAAAGGTGACTTAATTTTTTTTTTTTTTTGAAAAAAAAGTGTTTAAATGGGGCTCCTAAGACTGAAAATGCTCATAAATTTAGCATTGTGGTAATATTGATCTACCAAGCACCTCCATAGAGAACAAAGAACTGGTCAGGTCAAGCAACTTTTAACGTTTTTGTCAGCAGAGATTCAAGGAAAGTCAGAGTTTTAGCTTTTAAACCCCAAGAAAAGTGTTTATATTGACATGCTTACCCTTGACTTTCCCTAAAGAAGGTGCCTAGAGCTGTGTTCCTGATTTGGTATTTAATGGAATGTGTGCACTGAGCTTTCTGGCCCAAAGTTAATAAAGGTGAGGAGCAACCTGGAACTGATTTCCATGCTACAAATATAACTAATACTTTTGGCTAATTTCTAGACTTGATTTTTAATGTTTTTTCTTTATTATAATACTGCTTAATATGCATACAATTTTTTGCATGCATGAGCCTCATTGAGACATAAAATCAAGATATTGGTCATTTACCTTTATTAACAGTTCTATGCCAATCTCAAAGAATAATTTCTGGGGTTTTTTTCTCCATCAAAAAAAAATCCAGCATGATTAATTACACCCTAGGCACCCTGGTAGCTATGTTCACTATTTCTGCTGATGCCAACAGTTGTTCAGTCTTGCTCTGCATTTGCAGAGAGCAGCTGAATCCTATTCCAGCATGTCCTCCAAGAAAAACAAACAGACAAACCAACAAAAAAGGTGAACTTGGTTGATGGGCAATTTCATCAATTAGTATTTTTCCTAGATTAATGAATTCATTTTTGCAAAATCCCCTCAGATAATCTGACTCTTCATCAATTTACTGTGAGAATTAAAGTTCAATACTGCACTCAGTAGTCTTAAACCAGTTCAGAATTTCTATAAGCGAAAAAATGCCTGACCCAAAGCTACCAAGAACACAAAAAACTGTATCACAGTGATTACAAGCTTGAGCAGGAAAAAGCCTGCTAAATCTGAAACTGAGCCTGCTTTTGTAATGTTCAGCTTTATGCCATAGCCTCAGTTCCTAAAAAAAGAGAATTGCACTGAAAAACTTCTTTAGGATGCACTGTTACCCCACTATGGAAGTTCTAGGTTTCCCAAGAGAAATATCTAAGTGTAGTCATCCTCTCCACACAATCAGGATAAAAGGGACACAGATATCTTTTTTTCACTTGAGTCCACCTGATTTTATTTTTTCCCAAAGATATGGCAAGGACTCTCTTGGAATGTATTGTTTTGGGTTTTATTGGCAGATATCCTCAATTTTTTTTTTTTTTTTCAGAGGGTAATTATGTTTTCTATGAAGAGTCATTCCCTGTTAATTATTGTGAAATGTCAGCTGTATTTGAGATGGTTGTAGGATTTTTCGCTTTTCTCTTTCAGGGCAGGATTGTCTTTTGTTCTTCAGTTAGCACAGTAGCTACTAAGCCCCACTACAAAAGCAGAAGTTGTTGGGATGATTTTATATTTGAAGTGACGAATTTTCATTAATTTTGAATGAATGTGGACGTTGAATTGAAGACAGCTATATTGAGATATCTTCTAGAGCCATAGATATCCAGAACTATTCTAGATAAAATACATAAATTAAAGACCTAAAATGTTTTCAATAAAGTATATCTAGGAAAATGTAAACTGAGGAGGAGGAAATGTTATACATTTTCCCAAGAATGTACAATATAATTAAACTTTATTTGAAAAAAATTAATAAATATTTAAGGAGATGTTAGGACCTCAGTGCTTTCTCATTAAACATTAAAGTTTTGATGCTATTAGACTGAAAATAGCTGACCGACTTTTACTTAAGTATAAGAACACTTCTGTGTGTGGTGCATTCCATTCTACCAAAGATTTAAAATGTGTTTTGCAAATTAAAACAAATATTTATTAATGGAGTATAAAAAAACCCCAAAGTACTCAAAAACTGGACTTATACTAGGTGGAAACAATTATGACTACTACTTACAATGAAAGATCTGAAAATACACTGGATCTAAGGATTTTTTTTTTATATACAAAACAAAATTTTCTTCAGCATTTCATTGGTAGTTCTATTTTTAATCACAATGACAGTGCAAGTTCTGTGTCAATTCTTCAAAACTTTGATATATAGTGTGATGAATTCTCTTGGAAAAGAAGCAATTAGTAATAAATAGCTTGCATCCCATAGTGTGATGCATCAATTTAAGGCAGACATGGTTTCTGAACACATCCTTCAACTGAGAAAAATTTCTCTCTCCCATATGCACTTCTTAGATGTGTTTGAAATGCTAAACCACCCATTTCCAGAAAATATCAGGAAATGTTTCCAACATATTTCCAAAATTTATTGCAAAAATTAAAAAGATAGTAACATTATTACCTAGGTTATCATTTAGGAAATTTTGGGGTTGATCCTTTTTTATGCTTTTCACTCTTTTTGTGTTGTACATGACTTAAAAATCTATTACTGTGCAACAATAAAAAAAAAAATGCTGTCACATTATATTTATTTTTAATCACTAAAACCCACTATTATTCTGTTAGGTTTGGTGTGAAGGTTTTGATCATCCCAAAATGTCTCCTCTTGACTCTGAGCATGTTCTTTCTCTGTAATGCCTCACACTCTGTTTGCTTTTTATTCCCAGATTGGCTTCACCAGCCATTTTTGAAACCTGGCAGCATGTTCTGTTAATCTGGTGAGCAATCTGCCTGAAGGAGGGACACCACCAACAATATAAATTTTGGTTTTGATAAAGAATTGTTGGCCCATGGAATAATTTATGATGGAGAGGACCTCAAGAGCCGTCTAATCCAGTATTCTGCTCAAAGTCAGCTCAACTCTGAGGTCAGTTCTTAGGTCCTCTTTTAGTCAGGATTGAGGGTGGAGGTTGCAAAAGATCATTGGACAACCTGGACCTTTACATGACTGTTCACACAACCAAAAAAAATTTGTTCTTCCCATTTTAGTTTATGCTGTTGTCTCTTATCCACCCAGCAGACACTGCTGAGGGGTCTGACATGTCTCTTCTCACTGACTCAACCTGTATCAGGTCTCCCCACATATTGCCCTTCTTCAGGCTTAACAAACCCAGTTTCCTCAGTTTCACCTCATGGACCACATCCCTCAGCCTCCCCACCATGATATTATTAAAATATTTTTGAAATGAACACTTCAGAGAGATCTCTTCAGAGCACATGCTCATTGTGATCTTTTTTTAAATAGAAAGATGCATTGTTCAACTCATAGGTGATGTTACTGTGAATAATTCAGAGATGGAAACCATCTCCTCTTGTAGATGTTTGAGTGCATCTCATCTGTGCACTCTAAGATCAAGTCTTACTCTACATTCCTCTAAGGTTTTCTGGGACACTCCTTATTTGAGATTGCAAATTCAGTGCACAGAGTGTAAATTTACAAGTATTGCTTTTATGGGGAAAAGTGTTCTTGTGTTCAGAGCAATTATAGTAATTACCCTCACTTTACCCTCTTTTGCATTAAATAACCCTCACTTACAGTCCATGGCCTTTTCTAAACTGACTTGTCCTTCTCTCATCACACTGAGAATATTTCCACCTTCCCCCTGAAGGGAGCCATGCTCATGCTAAAGGTTTCCTTTACTGAGCTGAGCATTCTGCCATTGGTGAAAAATTAATGTTTGGGGCAGCTCTGATTGCTCATCTGCCCACTCTGGTGTGCTGGTTAAATATTTCCAGCAAATATTGCTCTCTATGTGCCCCTTGAAAACACAAAAAGTACGTGGAAAAATTCACCCACTGATCCAATGAATTGAATCTTTCATCCTTTGAGAAAATATAATTGAATTGGCTGTTATGGTGGTTGTTTTCAATTATTGCCTCAGAATTTATTGGCTTGTCTTCCTGCTAGAGACCTTGAAAGTTAGGCAGGGAATTCTATCAGTGACTGCCTTTATGAAAACTGTTGTGGTAGCTAGCCTTGGTTAAATTTTAATATTTAATGTAATTGTAGTTAAAAGTGCACCTTGGCCCATTGCCATTGCTGGGCAGCAGCTGAAGCAGCAGTCAGGATGCTCCACACAACCTAAAATGATGGTAGGTAACTGTATTCAAACTATTGACTCTTCTCCCTGATCAATAAAGTCCATTAGGAGCAAAAAGTTGTTTGTTCCATCCCAAGGTGATATCTCAAGGTGTGACTTGTAGCATTACCACCACACAGTGGGGGAGAGAGAAAAAAAAATAGAGAAAGGTTACTGTCAGGGCACTTTCAGGGGATTTGTGGCAAGCATGCACCATGTAGGGCTGGACTTTGCACAAGTAAAAGGCCCCTGATTTTGGTGTATCCATGGGAATCCATTTAGAAAGCCCTGCTGGATAAGTGTTGGTAATGATAGAACTACAGGAGCTCAGCACAGGGCAGCTCCTGAATGCAGTTTGAGGGGTTTTGTAACCTCAGCTGCACACTCCACTCTCTGCAATATTTTTGGTATTTAAGCCAGCTAATTTAGAGCTAGCCTGGGCATCTTGCAAAGCCCAGTCACACACCTGAGCACAGGAGAGACAGACTTTTCACAGAAAGCACCAGTTCCATCTTGCTTTTGCTGCTGATGGCAACACTGGAGGAGAAACCCATTCAGTGCACCCAGAGCAGGCTGTGACCTTCACTGAGAAGAGATGTTGTGAGGGAAGCAGGGTGTGAAATTGGAGCTACCTGCTGTAATTCTGCAAAATTAAAATGAGATGAGCAGCCAGTGCTCCCAGCCAGCTTCTTGCAGACCAAAGCTGGGCTGCTCAGTTCCAGCAGCTGACAGGCACATGGTACTGGGACAGACTCACCAGCTGACATTGCCTTCCTGAGAAATGCCACCCCCTTGCAAAGCTGCTGCCCTCGATAAAAAAGGACCAGAGGGTCATACTCCTCTCCCTGCTGAAATTGTATCACTCAGGCAGATGCTCTAGCAAAACTTTTGAGGGATTTGCTTCATCTAAAATCCATCTCCTGCCAAATGTCCACTTTGATGTGCCACCTGAGTTGGCATGTGTTACAGTCAGAACTCCTTTTTTTTTTCCTTTTCTTCTTTTTTTTGTTTTTTTTTTTCTTCCCTTCCCTCTTTTTTTTAATATTCTTTTTTTAATATTCTTTTTTTCTAAGTGCACCATACTGTGCTCATTTGATTATTCAATAACTTTTCTTTTAAACACATTTTTGACCTCTCTGGCTCTCTGGAATTCTCCTAGCCTCCTGACACCCAGAGCTGGTGATGTGAAAGCAGCTGAAAGAGCAATGCCTGGCTCCTGTCAGATGACTGCTGTGGACCCTGCCTAAGCCATGTGCACAGAGCCAGAGCACAATATCCCCACCTAAATTCTAGAAAGGGTAAATTCTATAAAAGGGTAAGTGAGGTTAAACCAACTTTGAAACACATTGTCCTTGTGAATTTGGTTCCCTGCTGTGTTGCTGCACAGGAAGGTGGGAGGCAGGCCCAGGATGGGTTTTGGCATTTACTGAGTCACTCTTTGCACTCCTCACTGACCTGTGCAGGCTGATTCTGGCCCTGTGCATTGTGTGAGGAAAGTGAGGCTCCTTCAGAAGTGCTCAACAAAATCAACCAATCATAAATAATAAATTTGTAATGCTTGATGATCCAAATCCATGTGCTGTTAAATGTTTGTGTAACTAATGGGGTAAACATGTGTGAGTTATCCAGGGGGCTCCCACTGCCCTGCCAACAGCATGTGATCAATTCTGTGCTAACAGGCTATAATGATTTCTGAGTTACCACACAAAGATACATATATTGCTAGATTAGATATTATCTGGACATAAATCTCACTCTGTTTTACCCAAATACACCATTTTTAGCTATATCTCCAAAACTTTTACTTCAATATATCATACAAGCATCACCTGTAACTAAAATGAAAATGGTAGCAAAATTGACACAAGGTAGTTTTTTTATTTTTCTGAGAAGCAAGAAATTGTCGTTTCTGGTTTGCTTCTGGTCAAACCCAATCCAAATCAGTGATAAAATAATCATTAGTAGTCTACATATAAGTAGAAATTAGTATTTGTATAGTTATTGTTTGATTGCTATGGGGGAGGATTTCTTGGAGAAAAGTGTGTGATCCTACAGCTGATGGGGCTTTCCACAGCTCATCTAACCTAGGAATGTGTATTAGGGCAAGGGGGAATGGTTTTAAGCTGACAGAGGACAGGATTAGATTGGATTTAGGGAAGAAATTCCTGTGAGGATGAGGACAGAGGATGCCCAGAGAAGCTGTGGCTGCCCAAGGATCCCTTGAAGTGTTCAAGGCCAGGTTGGAGAGGGCTTGGAGCAACCTGGGGTATTGGAAGGTGTCCCTGCACAGGGCAGGGGGTGGAACTGGGTGATCTTCAAGGTTCCTTCCAACCCAAACCTTCTATTATTCCCAAAAGAGTAAAGTCATTTAACTTGGTTCATTCCAGATGCAGACATGACAAATGAAGTTTTCCACCCTATGGCTGACAATCAACAAGGGCTTTTGTTGCAGTGTGTCTATTTTCTCCTGAGAAAGCCTGAAAATTCCTCATCTTTGCAGGGTTTTGGAATCTTGCTGAAGTTCTGCCTTCAGTCTCCAGGTGCCTGTCCCTCCTTTTACCTCCCCTGCAGAGATTGATGCAGGAGGTAGCCAGGGAGGATGCCCAAAATACAGAATTTTGGCCACAGCCAGGGCTCTGCTTCAGCAGCAACAATTACATGAGGAAAGTGTTGCTGAAGATTAAAAAAATTATTAAAATCCTGTTTCCTCCACACCTTTAGGGACAAACCAGGCATCACAGATGAATGCTGCAGCCAGCCAGGTATGAAAAGTATCTGGTAAGAGCAGCTCTCATCACTCATCTTCTGAGCACTGATGCTTTCCAAGCAATTACAGCTCACATCCTTCCTCAGCCAGGCATGTGCCCTAACCACTAGACAGAGTCATGATTCTTTTTGCTCCTTCCCTGTAGCCTGATGAATCTTTAATTCTTTCATTAAAGCTGGAGCAGCTTCAGCAAGAAGACTTGTCACGGCCTCCCATTTTAGTGACTAAATTTATTTCCATTAATCTGTTGCTAGCAGCTTTTTGCTGCTTGTGGCTCTCTCTTCTTGGAGAAGTTTTTGCTGACATGATTGTGTTGGCTGCTCATTTGCCAGTCTGTCCTTGGGTACTGGCCTCTGATCTGTTGACCAATTTCATCAAGCCTGAAAGAAGGACAGAAGTTTTGCAGGCAATTGAGTACTGAAAAGCCCTATAAAGATGGGCAGGTGGCTAGAGAGGGAAAGATTAATCAGTTTGGCAAAAAGGAGGCAGAGCTCAAGTGTCAGCCTTTCCACTTAACAATGGGATTGTTTCATGTTGTAGCCAGGCTGCAGCTGTGCCTTTGCTTCCCCTTGTGCAGTGATGTGACTTTCCTTGGTGGGAAGAGTAACACAGAGAATTCCAAATTCCAGCAGTTCAGGCTCTGCTGCTTCTGATGAAAGTAACTATTTTCCTTCAGAATTTCATGTCCAGGAAGTTAAATGAGATGATATTGTTGGTTCTTGTTTGTCTGCTACTTCTGTCCTGTTCTTACAATGTTTATATAAAGTCATGACAATTTAACTTTTTAAGATTACTGATAACAATGGTAATTAAGTAAATGTTATTAGCACTATGACCTGTTAATGGAAAAAAATATCCCAGTTGGATTCTCAGCTCTTGGTTTACCAGTACTTTCCTACTCTTTGGAAAAAAAACCTTAAAATTATTAAAAAGAACATGGAGAACTTGGAAAATTATGTATTTGTTGTAGGATCCACCTTAAGCAATATTTGGAAAAAAAAAATATTCAAGGTTCACATTTGATACCTGAAGTTGAATTAAAGAGAAAGACAGAAAGGAAGAAAGGAAGCATGCAGGTAGAAAAGCAAACATTGCTTTGAAAAAAACTATTCAAATACCTGATCTTGGGAGGAAATGCTGATAATCTCTGTCCATATTTTGGTCATGATTTCCCAAACATCTTGAAATGCACAATGATTGACTTTTCTCTGTTTGCATCTCCCCTAAGCACCTGGGATTTGGCATCCCATTTTCTCCCATACCACTGAACAACACATCAGAGTCTTCATTTCAATAAATTTAATTTTCATTTACTCCTTCAGATATGCTATGTGGTGAAAACGTTACCCAGTTTCATTTATCAAGTGCCATAGCTATCTTGCTTTTCTGATTCTGAAATTATCCTAAAAACATCTTTACTCTGCACCAAAATAAATTCATTTACACAGTAACCAAATTTGGAATGGGAGGACCAGTCAGTCAATTCAAATGTGAGTTTATTTATAACTTATTGGTTCAGTCACTTGGGAAGGGAGATGGAGGCTGGTGTGGCTCTTCTCTCTGGCTCTCAGTGATGCTGTGCTGCCTGTTAAAGCAATGATTTAACAGGTAAGCACTAAAACTGATCTACTTTAAGATGTGAAAAACTCAGGTGATCACAAAAGCAAACGGCTCTGTTGCTTGAAATCAAAATTCACTCTTAGTGAAAGCAAAAAGGCTGGTTGAGATCCTCAGGAGCTGAAACAAAGGATAAGTAAAGCTGAGGAACACCAGAATTTTCCTTCAGGAGTACAATCCTACAGTTGTTCTTGGCATTCATTAATTTTTATAAAGTATAAAATCCACACTTGTTCTAACCCTGACATTTGGTGATGTGACAATCAACCTTGTCTTTAATTAGGAACCAAAAAAGCTACTCTGAATATTTCATCCCAGTAGGAATTTTCCTTTTGAAATGGAAAGGAAGTGGCTGTTCTTGACATTCCCATGAACTTCATCTCTTACATTTCCATGGTAATGGCCTCCACAGTGAGCCATCCATCTCCATATTGCCTCAACTCAGAAAATTAAACAAAACCAAAATATTTTAGGAGATCAGGAAGAAATCTTGAAGAGGACTTGCTTAACCCAATATATCCTAGAATTGTCAGCAGAATTAAAAGTGATATGTGTAATTAAGACACAGTGGAAAAGAGTTTTAAAAGATTTTGTAGACAAAAGTGATTTCTCACATCCTACAGGTCTTGTCTAATACATCAGTAGCCAAAACCGCCAACCAACCACAAACTCTCCCACAAACAAACAACCAAACAAAATTCAAAATCTCTTGTGGTTTCTAAAGTACAGCTGGAATTTAAAAAACCCAACTACTTTCTTGAGGGTATAAAAAAAAACATAAGGAATAAGAGACATAGAATTACAACTCTTTCAAGATTAGAGAAAAAAAGAAAAAAAGCCCAGTTTTCACAGTTGTCACTAAAGAGATCTGTGCAAGACTTGTGCTGTTTGAAATATTCATAAGACATCCAAAAAAAGGGAACAAGCAGAGAAGTGACAAAATTTGCAGATGACAGAAAATGATTCAGGACATTTTAAACTGAAAGACATGCAAGAAATTGCAGCAGGTTTTCCTGATGCTGGGTGATAAAGAGCTGCAATTGCTGATGGAAGACAGCTCTTGTTAAATACAAAGGAGTAAACACAGGACAGAAATTCCCACTGTACATACAGAGAGGCAACTGCTAAATTAACTTTTGCCAGTCTGAAAAGGATCAGAGTCACTGTTTCTGGTCTCTTCAGAAATCCTGCTCAGTAATAAAGAGCTTTCATGAAGGCAAATAGGGCACTGCTTTTAAAAATGGTAGAGAATACAACAAAAAAACACTAAGGAGAAAAAAATAAGAGAAATACTTGACTTTGTGCCTGCTCAGAAATTCTTTTCTTGGCTTGGAAAAGGAGATAGAATAAAAAAAAAATAGGCAGGAGCAAAGTAATGAAAAACCTTCTTTATCAAGTATTTTGAACAATTTTGGAAATTCAAGCAAGTATTTGCAATTTTAAGCAAGCATTCAGATGAGAAAAGTGAGGGAGAGTATGAGAGAGATGAACAAAATCATGAGCAGCATGGAGAGAGAGAAATGGTCAGGAGATTATTCTTGCATCATTCACTTTTGAAAACAGAATAAAACCAAAACCAGAAAACTAAATAAGCTGCTCTGAAACTGATAGAAATACTTTTTTTTTCACCTAGTATATGATTAGACAGTGAAATTCAATGGGGTTTTCAGAAGGTCAGAAGCTGAACTGGTTCAAAATCAGACACATTTGTGGCAGAGAGCTCTTGTGGCAGCTGCAGCACCCCTATAAACCCATCCTGGAGCAGAGATGGCAAAGGATGAGAGGTGGGAAGGCAGGAGGGACACAGCACTCTGAGCACTGTTTGGTGTTTCCAGCAGGTGTTTTGTGTAGCACCACCAACATAATGGCAGGTTTCAGCTTTTTCACCACTTGTTGATTTAGACAGAATTGTCACAGAATTCTTGAAATTATGCCCCATGTCTTTAAATGAATTGCTTTCCTTGTTTGTTTGCTTATTTAAGGTGTGTGAGAACAGTCTCTAAGTGACAAAGAGACTTCTGCTTCTTCTGAGGTGCTAATGGCTTGGAACAGAAGGTAAACCAGTTTAGGGTAAGTTATTCTCTTTCTATTTCAATAGTTTGATTAGATATGTTGGACTCTAAAAACCTCCCCTGGCAAAAAATGTATTCTGTTTTCAGTATCTGCTGCTATCTATTTTATATATCCAAACATAGACTTATTTCATGGACCCCTGAGAAGCTTTTAAAATGATAGTGATGAGTCCTGCAGCTTTCCCTGGCCTGCCCTTTCTGACTGCTTGGGTAGACATTAATCCTGCATTTCATGAAGTATTAATTCCTGCATTTTGCAAGCAGACTGAAGGTAAATTGACAAATTAAATTCTCCATGTATTTTGCAATAGAAAAATGCAATGCCTAGTGAATCCTTGCAATGCCTTAAATCCCTCTAAGTACTTGTAAACTGTGATTTAATACCCTCTTCACTGCCTTTCACCAGTCTAAATGTGTTCAGCTCTTGAATCCCTCCCTAGTAAGAGTCCTTCTGTTTGGAGGAAGCTGGGAAATTGTTTAGATAAGCAAACAAATGCTCACAATGTTGTCTCAGAGAACTTTCTATTAGTTTTTGGAAAGATTCCAGATTCCAATTTAAAGTAAAGGGCACCAGACTGAGCTCAGGGGGGTGGAGAAGGGAATTTAAAAAACTGATTTAGCTGCAACAACAAATATAAGTTTGACCCAGGATTTAGCTTTGGCAAAGTGCTCCAAGTAGTTTCCTTAAGCAGCCTAAGGAGGAATGGTTTATTTGAAAAAGTTCAAATGATGAAATATCTTAACACTGGGGTTAGTTATTGTGTTTACCAGGCACAGAGAAGCACTGATTTAGTAGATGTGGCACATGGTTTGCATGTAATACACTATAATCACATTTTATTGCTTGCTGTACTGCAGAGAATTTTGCATACAACAAATGTTCACCATCAGCTCTCCTTTCTGTTCTTCCCCTCCTTCCAGCCCCCTGCCCTTCCAAGAATAAATGTTCTGTTACTTCTGTAGCAAGTTAAAGAAATTTAATTCTTTTTTTTTCCTTTTGGCTAATGTAAGCAGGAATGCTACAAAATACTATATTCATCTTAAATCTGCTTTCTTGGTATTCGAATTTGCAACAAATCAACCTTTAGCCTCAGATTCCCTGACAAAGGCTTAAAGACACACAGAGCTGCCTATATAGAACCATAAACTCCATGTTTCTAACAGCAAAGGTCTTGGCTAACCTCTCTTTCAACTTTGCTCCAAAGTGCCTGTTAATTTAGATTATTCAGATCTGTGGCTTTCCATTCTGCTTGGAAATAGTATAACTGTTTTCTAAATTGTAGCCAAACTGCTTTTATCATTACCTATGGTTTCTTACCATCAGCACCAGGAACTGGTGTTCCAAGAAATCCCAGGTACCACTGAAATGAATGGGTTTGCTTCTCTTCCAAGTAAAGGCAAAGGGAATTTCATTCCAACACAGCACATCAGAGATGCTCAGAAGATCATTGAGTTCTTCCCTCTAATTTGGTGTGACCTTCTCTCAGCTGTTCCCTAAATTGAATCTCAGCTGATAATTATTGAATGGCTCAGTCCTTTTATGTTCATTTTTTTCTTTGTCCCATTTCACAAATGGAATAGATTGTTGCCAAACGAGGCAGAGCTGTTTGGAGTAAGAGTCTTGGCATTAACAGTCCTGGCAGTCCTGTTAGATTTGTTTAGTTTCCCTTCTAATCTCTGCATTCAATCCCAACTTCACAATTTGCCAATCTAGAAGGCTTAAAAACACTCAGACAAAAAACCCCACCTGACACTGAAATGGTTTGATTTCCTTGATATAATTATTTTCTTTCTGATTTATTCCCTCTTTTTGCCTTTTTTCCCCTAAATTGTTAAGCTGCCTGTGCTGCCTACACTCCACCATCTCCATGTGCCGCCCAGCACACGCTGAGCTAGCACAGACACTTTGGCATAACTGCTCTCTTTGCTGTGCCTGGAAATCTTTTCCAGGACAAGAAGGTGATGTTAAATCAGTGGGTCCAGAAGAGTTTAACTCCTCTGACACCTTACTTGAAAAACACCTGGCACTGAGATTAAAACACTGACATCCACCAGGGTCTGATGGTCCTTGGGGAAACTGTTGTAGGGGAAAACACTCAGGATGAAAGACCTGGCTGGACAAATCACAGCTCCTGCAGACTTCACTGTACAAGCTGGAAAACCTTTCAAATTGGTCCTGCTTGCAGAGAAGTAGCATGTTTTAATTGTGTCAAAAGCACAGTTCAATTATTGCTTTATTAAACCATCTATTTTGAATAGGCTTTTATCTTGCTGGTTGGTTTCAGGATATAAATGTGCATAGTTCCTCTCCAGAAAGCAGGCTACAAATAAATAAGCAGATGAAGGATTTTGGATTAATACTTTAGAAAATTTGGGGCTAATTCTGAGAGATTTTGAAAAGGCATTTCTGTTTATCTGGATGTATATTCAGCTCTGGGAATCCATACAAGATCTCTGTCAAGCTAGGATTTAGCAAGATTAACCTCATTTCAAGCCAAGGTTTTTTTGAGACTGACAGCTCCTTTTTATCTCTTTAAGCTATTACTGCCAGTTAGTAGAAGCTTTCTCAAACAGAAAATAACAGCTTATTTTAATCCTGATTCAGGA
Source organism: Pheucticus melanocephalus (assembly GCA_013398405.1). NCBI lineage: Eukaryota > Metazoa > Chordata > Aves > Passeriformes > Cardinalidae > Pheucticus > Pheucticus melanocephalus. The sequence continues at coordinate 125,645 of VZSJ01003177.1, read as the reverse complement.
AAAGTTAATTTTATACACTTACTCAAGTTCCACAGAGATCTTATCAGAGTCCTAAATGCCATTCTGAGTAGAAATCCTAGGTCATGGCCTTCACAAACATAAATAAATATAGTCTCCCAATTCAATAATGTGCCAAAAAAATATCAGCACTGAAATCTCAATGGCATTTTGCAAATAAATATTAAAACTAGGTAAAAATATAATGGGTAGAATGTATAACAATTGCATCCTCTTTTCTTGACACTATCAATTCTCATCAGATTGGGATTTGAATAATATGTGTTTGTAAGCACTGGAGTAATTTTCTGAGCACCTTTCTCAGCTGTAGGCTGTCCAAGTCTTTCTGGTTCATCTGCTGACAAGCTCCTTTAATTTGAGTGTTTTTCATTTAGCTTTTCCACGCAGGGGCAGCCATGGTTAAAGCAAGCTGATATTCCAGCATCTCAGAGAGGACTCATGAGACAGATCAGTAACTGCTGCAAGGTGCACCTGTGACTGTTGGACAGCCAGAAATCCAACCAGCAGTGATAACAGGGAGAGCAGACAGAACTTGGCTAAACTCACACCCATGTTTGATATCTTGCTTAAATGGGAATTTTATTTATGAGTACAGATGTTTTGTATTCTGCTTACTGTTCTCATGGAGGAAGAAGAAGGAAGATGGAGATGAGGAAGAAGAAGAAGGAAGAAAGGAGAGATGAGCTCTCATGTTTGGGGAAGTTTGATTTCTGGTGTAATTTCAAGGGTCCTTCATGTCCTTAAGCACAGTCTATGTGTTCAACTCGTCTTGTGCCTGTTTCATGCATTTATAACATTTTGTCATACTACACTATTTGCTTAAATCCTCTTCCATCAGCACTCTGAATTCTGGCAAACAGGAGTTTTGAAGTACAAAATACAAGATAAGACTTAAGCAGTTTACTTGCCATTAACTTTCCACACAACTAGCAAGAAAAAGCTTCTGGACATTTGTAACACCAAATTTCAGCAATCATTATTAAGTTATGCTCAGTGCAGGTTGATTTCTCTCATTACATGAACAGTCTAGAACTGGAGTGTGATGCAAGAGTGAAATAACACTGAAATTCAGGTTGTGCTGGTGACTACAGCTGCTATAGGTTTCTTTTTAAATAATTATTTTAGTGTAAAATCTCCTTTTGCCTTTAACTCCCAGCCTGGCTTCCTGCCTAGTATAACAGCTGTCTCATTTGGTTAGAGAGTCACAGGGGAAGGAGAATATATGATATATATATATGTAGACATATATTTGTGTCCCTGAGCATGATTAACCGGGCTGGTCTTTTCTCAGCACACATGAAAATAAACATATGTGGTGCAAAAGCCACAGCAGATAAAGTTACAGTCTGCAACAGAGGTAAAAGAAATGGGAACAGATAATTAAAGAAGTAGTTTAAGAAAGACTTTTTTGGGTGATGTATGAAATTTCTGTATTGAAAGAAAAATTTTTAAATATTCACACAAATTTCATGGCCACATGCAAAAGCCTAGGTCTGACTGTATTTCTATTTTTCCTTGCTTTAAACAGTGATTTGATGCTTGGACTCTAAGGAAATTATATTGGTCTGAACTTCATCTAAGTGTTTTGTGAAATGAGTCTCCAGTTCTGCAATGATTTCTATTCTTTGATTCCTGTAACCAGCTGAGTAAGCTAATAAATATGTAAAGGTGATTCAATTAAAAATGGCATTGAAAAGCAGGAAAATCCAGAGTTATATGAATAATTTCACACCCCATGCAAAATTGTCAAATTTTATCAGCTAGCCTTGTGTAAAACGAAAATAGCATTTTTTGACAAGTCAAGCAGCACACACAGGCTAAGAGGGCAATTTGTCCATTCTGCTGTGTAAATACACTTGGGGAGCAGAATTATGGGGAAAAAACCTGTAGGGAACTTGATATAAATCTTTAATCCAGGATGGGACTAATCTCTTTTGTTATTTAAATGTTAGATGCCTGAATGCCTGCTAGGAATTGGGTTGTCCCAGTAAAAGGCTCATAACACACTGGCAGGGATCTTTTACACAGACTGAATGAACTTCCCTTTGAGGATTTTTTTTAAATTTTTTTTCTCAATGGTTATAAAGGAAAAAAAATTCCCCGTTGTTATAAATGTGCTAAGTAGCTCAGATATACTTATCAAACTTTTAGATGAGTCTGAGTTAGATTACTTTCTCCCTTCACCCTCTACAAACTGTTTCTGGGTAATTCAGAGTACTTATAATTGTCTTTGGACTCTGAACTGGAAGGTATTTATTGACAGGAAAAGAGGAAAACCATCACTTACCCCACAATTACTTGCTTTATTTGTTTTCTTTCCATGTTCTTGCTCCTGAGTTCATGGATGCTTTTGTAATACAGCCCAGCAATGACACACACATTTTGTGTCTTATTAAATATAATTTTAAAATTAATTTCTATTTTTTATTCAGATACACAGAGGGAGGTATGTCAATCATACATTTGAAGATGAAAAAAAAACTGTACAGTTTGATAATGACTAAAATCAAGGAGAATAATTTTCCCTTGACCATATATTAAGAAAGAATAAAGCAGAGGCCTTGCTATGAAGTAGAAAGTGTATGTCCAAGTGTATTAAATTTTTAAATGGGCTTTTTAACAGTGAAAAAAGCAGAGAGTAAAAATCCATGTTCAAGAAGGAAGACTTGTTGAAGTATAGAAGGGCATTTTGCCAAAAGAACTATGTTTCTGAAGGAAGCAGTGCATGCCAATTTTTAATCCAAAGCAAAATGTCTGCAGCTGAGGTCTTAACTTCTGGAACAAAGGGATTGTATGCTACATAACACTTGTAAAACAGGCAAGTTATCTCTGCACATGCCTGTGCAAGAAATGAATGGAACATTCTCAATTTATAAATGAGTAATAGTGAACCCTGAACATTTTAATTTAGTTTGTTGAGTTCCACTACAGGGAAGCCTGAATAGGAGCAAGGGTGGCATGATAATAAGACCCTGTACTAAAAAGAAACCTCAAACCCCCAAAGAAACACTGTCTACATTCCTCAGCCACGTAAACCTGATGTTCTAGACCTCTTCCAAACTATCATGTATGTGCTTGGATGCAGGCTTTTTTCACAGAACTGAATATATGAATTGGGCTGTGTTCTTAAATAAGCAAGAAGTGGGACAGGCACCAATCCATGTTGTGGATATTTGAAGACAGACTGAGAGAGTTGGGGTGGTCAAACCTTGAGAAAATGAGGCTCCAAGGAGGTGTTGTTAGCACCTTCCAGTGCCTGAAGGGGCTACAAGAGAGCTGGAGAGGGATTTTACATGGGAATGTAGTGATGGGACAAGGGATCATGGTGTTAACCTGGAAGAGGACAGATGTGACAGTGTTCACAGGTGTCCGAAGATGAGGGAAGAGATGAGGATCTGACTCCATGTTTCAGAAGGCTTGATTTATTATTTTATTATATATATTATATTAAAAATATACTAAAACAATAGAAGAAAGGATTTCATCAGAAGGCTAGCTAAGAATAGAAAAAGAAGAAATCATAACAAAAGCTTGTGTCTCGGAGAGAGAGTCTGAGCCAGCTGACTGTGATTGGCCATTAATTAGAAACAACCACATGAGACCAATCACAGATGCACCTGTTGCATCCCACAGCAGCAGATAACCATTGGTTACATTTTGTTCCTGAGGCCTCTCAGCTTCTCGGGAGGAAAAATCTTAAGGAAAATATTTTTCATGAAACATGTCTGTGACAGGCAGATTTAGGTTAGATCTTCTTTAACCTATGGGATTGGTGTATACATCCTTCATCCCTGAACCATCACTGCCTGAAAAGACATCAGCTGAATTCTTCAGTCCTGCAGGTGAGTGGCAGGTCTGGTATGGCCTGCTGTCAACACTGGGATGTAGTGTGAGGCTTTGAGGCTTTAAAATGAGTCACTTGGTTCCCAAGAGTATCACTTGCAGTAATTAGGATTATACAGAATTATCCAGTTAGTTTTGAGACTGAGCTAAACTGGAAGTGTATCATGGAATCATAGAATGGTCTGGAATGGAAGGGACCTTAGGGGTCACTGGATCAGGTTGCTCAGGGCCCATCCAACCTGGCCTACACACTGTGGATGTTTTGGTTTGAAAAGCCAGGCGTCTGCTAAGGAAGGCAGAAGCCTTTCTTGAAATGGAAAATGTAAACCCTCTCCCTTTGAATTGCTATAATTTTGAAATTAAGGGGCTCTCAGGTAAAGATATGGGAATGGGAATAACAGTTCCTTATTAGGGAAAAAATAAAAATAAAGTAAAAATGCAGTAATTCAAAACAACACCGCCAGAGTCAGAGAGTCAGAAGAGGAGCTGCCCTCCCTTTGTGTCAGGGTGGTGTCCCAGCCCCATGCCATGGGGGCTCAGCCCTCCTGCAGTGCCAGCTGTGCTTCTGCTGCAGCAGGGATCCTGCACAAGGGGGGAGTTTTCCTCTGCAGCTCCAGGGCTGCTGGAGATGGGCCTGGGCTCCCTCTGGCAATGCAGGGCAGCAGAAAGCTGCTCCTCTGGCAATGCAGGGGGCAAAGGCTGCTGTGCTGTCCCAAACCTCAGATTGGATCCAGGTAGGAATGCTTGGCTCCTCCCCTGGGTGGAGCATCTCCCAGTAGGATGATGGAATTTTATCAGCCATGCAGGGACACTCACTGGCCATGAACAGAAGAGAATTAATAATTAATGGCCCATGAACAGCAGAGATCTCCTGGAGGGAGGATTGGTTGTGGAAGAGATAAAGAAAACTGCCCAATGAGCAGAAGAGGCAATAGAATACACATCCCCATTTCCAACATAAGACACTGGGTCATTTTGAATCTCAAGGCCAAGGCTTAGAGAGACACAAATGAAACCTTAAAGGTGCTCTGAAATTTGCTGAGTAAACTGCGGGCAAAAACCTCACAGCTGGTGTGAAAGAACAACACAACAACCAAAACATTTCTCCCTTGCCAATTTTGAAAGAATGCTCTCTTGTCTAAATGCAGTTGGCTCAATGTTTTGCTTTGGTGGAAGACGTAAAGGCTATTTTTGTACTCCTGAAGAAAACAGCTTAGAGTTAACTGCCAATTCCAGCCCTTTGGGGCATTTGTTTTGCCAGTAGCAGCTCCATAAAGAGGCTTGGTTTATCTCCTCTTCACCTCCACAGTGTATGCTCTTATTGCCAGTCTGCAGATAAACTCAGCTTTGTCTCAGGAAGCTGGAGACTGATGAGATATGGATAAAAGAGGAAGAAAACTCTTTTTGAGACCTGTATGTGATTAATCACTGGATAATATTCCCTCCACTTTATAGGTTTGCTGCATAAGACTCCTGACTAATCCCCCTGAAGGGCAGTAATTTGTAACAAAGTTGAAGTGAGCAATATTACTTAAAAATAAAACAAGTAGCATATAGGAACAGAAGCCAGTAAATACACACAGGGCAGATCTTGTGAAAGAAAATTGATAAAAATTCAATTTGATGAGGTTAATTATACTCAGAAGGGCTTTTCCTGCCTTAAAGAAAATCTGTTTTGGTCCCCTGTAGGTGTAGAGAATGCTTAATGGACACTTGTGGGTATTGGAATATAGTTACTTCCTGGCTGTCTGTGCTTCTCAATGGCTTAGTCATAGGTGTGGGAAAACCTGAAAATAAAACAAAATTCAAACTTTTCTACTTCTAAGGCATAAGTACTTCCTGGGGCCTAACGCTCACCTTTCCATAAAACAAGAAAACACCAATCTATCAAAATTATGGCATTGCATTCCTGACAGGCACAGCTGGCTCCCTGCAAAGCAGCAGCATTACAGATGAAGGAGTAGACAAAAGTTTTCCATCATTTTAGAATGTATTTCTTACCTAAAAACTTCTTGTCAAGAAAAAATTCTTAATCATCTGCCTGAGGAAACCCAGGAATCTATGGAGTTTGGGGCAGACAAACTTTTAGCTCTATAAAAGTACATGGTCTCTGGAGGTCACAGAGGAACATGCCTTGCTGTAATCAGAATGTGTCTCAAGAGCAGCCAAGAGCAGGTTTAAGTATTCATGTTCCTTGTACCTGACACAGGCATGCAAGGAAAAGTCCTTTCAGAAAATAGTTCAGCTGCCCTTGTGAGTTCAGATATATAAAAATCTTCTGGTTAAATTTTTATTATATTTCAAAGAATTCTGAATAAACACAAACATTTTTCATTCCTCACTCCCAATCTGTGCACTCTTCTTTCAAATGACACATCACACCACTGTATTGGAATTTTTGAAAGGTGAAACTGGATTTTCTAGCATGATTATTTTCTTTGCAAGCCATAGCCTTTCCAGAAGTAATAGTTGTTAAAAATACAATTTACCCATCCATCACAATCCTTGCATGTGCACCTAGGTATGTGGTTAGTGATCAAGTCCATTCCCAGGTCCTGCCTTAACAAATAAGAATAATGCAACACAAAACTCAGTCTAAAAAGGTTTTCCTTTCTCTGCTTGATGTAGGCTTTTGAATTTTCCTATAAAACATTTTACCCTTCCACAAGCATACAGAAGAATGGATCAATGGTTCAAGATTTTTCTTGACACAGAGGACAGCAATTCCCAGACTTAAAAATATGCAGTTTTAGAATTTTTTTTTTCCCAGATTTCACTATCCCTGAAGGAAGGGTATTTGAGATCCTAGCAGTTCTCACCTATTGTCTATTTTAAAATCTGCACAGACACTACTCAAGCTCATTCTATGTTCTCCTTTACAAAGTTCCCTCTCCTCAAAACTTAATAACAAAAAATCCATTCTATCTAATCTTTCATTATTTTAAAAGCATAAATCTGAATTAAGTTTCTGTCTCCTTTGATTACAAGATTGATCATTTTCCCATTCTTATTTATATTCTGCATTATTGAATGTAGGTAATTAGAACTATATTATAATGCTGACAAGATTGTTCCAAATATTAGAATGAAGAGTGAGAGTGCTTTTCTAATATTGGTAAAATTATATCAACTAAAGGGTCTTCAAATTTTACAAAAGCAAAAACATTGGATGTAACTTGTGTTTCATCTTGTTTGTTTAGCTTTGGAACAGGTACTGCCAAGCCAAGAATGGACCCAAATATTCTACTTTGTCTGTAGCCTTGCTTCTTCCACAAGGCTTTGGGTAATTATGGTGTCTCTTCTGTCAAACCTTCTCAGCAACATGAGCTGAGGAACAAAAATGTGTCATCAGTTCCCCATTTCTCTCCTTTCCCTGAACTTTTCATTGCCCAGGGACAATTCCAGAGTTTGCATGTCAGTGACCTTTTTCGTTTGTAGTATATTTTAGACATCAAAAGGTACTGTGAGATGAACATGGATTTTTTTTTTTTTCCAGAGGTTAATATGAGGTACAAAGTAATCAGAGGACCTCTTTATGTCACAAATTAAATCTGTGGTACATCTGGGGATTCAGCTTTGGATTCTCAAATTCCACATTACTGGCTGGCAAAATAGATCAGAACTTCCTTACAGCTGGCAGTCTCAGCTCTGTGTTAATGCAAGAAGATGGAATGTGGAAGGCTCTAAGGTGGCTTTTAACTCAAATGACTCTTCATCTGTTAAAATTAATCAAATTTTTCTTCAAGTATCCAGACAGCAATCAAACTGAATCCAGAGGGGAAAAAAAAAACAAAATAGGAAAAGTCTTTTATTTGCTGGGGAATATAATAGGATCTAGAGTGGACTACCTACTGTCTTATTCAAAAATGTTTTAAAATATTTAAAATCTATTTGGCTGATTCTGCCAGAGAGTCTGGGAATTCATTAGGATATAAAGGTATTTGTGGCCTGCAGGGAATAGTTTAAAATGGATGGCCACCAGTACCTGTGAATAACTTATTTGTCACATTTGAGTCATAACATTTCACAGCCTAATAAGGAAAGATGTGCAGGTTTATGTGTTTAATTTACATATGTAAAACTGAATTGAGCATTTCTTTGCATGCCCTAGCACAGTAAATAACAGTAGATTTGTGATAACAGCATTAGCTGCAGCAGGTTCATGAATTACTATGTAATGTATCCCAGTACAATTTCAATACAGCCCATTTTTCTTCTCCCCCTTTGCTGCTGCTCTAAATTCTTTATCTGGGAAGCTGCAGACTAAATATAGCATTCACTCTGCCTTGAACTGGGAGGGATGGATAGACTGAAGATGGCTTTGAAGATTATATATCTATGATTGCTGGGATATTCATGTTTGTAAAAAAAAAAAAATATTATTTTTGGTTATTCCAACAGAACTGTACATGTTGTTAGCCCTGGGTTAGCCCTAGTGTAGGAAGGAAAGTTCTCATAGGGTCAGAAGGAAAGCATCAGGATTAAAACTCTCTTCTTTTCTGCCCATCAGTGTTTCCCTGGTTTTTATGATCCTTTCCTAAGCACCCTCAACCATCCAGAGGACACAGGGGTAGGAAGGATATTTACCCTTGTAGGACCTTCCTCCATAGCCAGGTGGTCAGGAAGGTTAGGCAAGAGTTGGATGTGATGTTGCCTCTCTGAGGAGTTAATTTCTTTTTTGAGTCCTGTGTAAGGTTTCCAAAGAGGTCAAGAAATGAAACATGAAATCCTTTTTCCTAGACCAGATCTCTAATAATTAGGCTAAGATTTTTCTATATCCTTTATCCACTACCAGTAGAAGGGCAGCAGTGAGGAACTTTTCCCTGGAATGAAAAAGATAAAAGATTTAATCTCTTTAATCCCCTCTCAGTTTTTTAAAATATATAGGTTTAAATCCATAGCAGAGGATGGAATCTAGACTAAGGAAGCAGAGAGTCAATGAGTTTGTATTCACATCCATTTTTAGTGTTTCTCACTTGTTCTACCCAAGACATTTCTCAAATCTCTGGACATTTCATGGGGTTTTTTTCCAGAATTTTTTTTTCTTTTTGTTCTTCTGTTGAGGTACATTGCTCTCTCCCTGTCTTATATTGGTCACTGATGCTTTTAGATTTTGGATCCTGTGCCAGAGGCTTCCAGCTCAAGACTGACAGTCTGACTCTCTTATGCCACTGTACATATTTTATAGGTAGTAAAAATGACATTTTGCATATGAATTTGTCTTTCATTGTCACGTGCCCACATTGCAGACAGCCTCATGCCACAGTGTGAGCAGTTTATCCAGGCAAATTTCTTGGAAAAATAGGAGAAAGCACATAAAAGTTGGGAATTGAGTGGAAACTCAGATATGATTATTCAGTGCACCCTAGGGTAGCTATGTCCCTTTTCCAGGAATCATACATTGAATTTAACATTTTCTGTGAATAAAATTGATTGAGAATTTGCAGTTAAAGCTTGTTTGCATGATGTGAGTTTTGGTGAACTGCTGGTGAGAAGCAAGGAGGTTTTCAGTCAGCCTTTCTGGAAAGAAACTTTGAGGAAGTTTTGACATGGGAATTAGTCAGGACTCCCAGTGCTGGCCAGGCTGACAGGTGAGATCTATGGTGTCCCTGGGACAGGGCTGCCTAAAGAGATGGTCCTGCCATGCTCTTACTGAATACTGTCACAATTCATGCTAATTTTAGCCATTTTCTGCTGATTTCTAGGTAGCAGGTGTGACAAAGCCTTTAGCACAAAGGCTTGATATTTCTTATGTGATTCTTTTTTTTTTCAGTTTGTTTTTTTTTAGAATACTGAGGGATGGTAATTTTCTTCCAGGAAAAATTTGCAGACTTGAACTTTTTCTGTAAAATTTTATTGACTTCCTTTCTCTCTAGTGCTCCTTTTCCTCATACAAAGAAATGTGGAGTTGAAACCAGCATTTGTAATTTCAGGGATGATTTTTGTTGGACTTTTTGGAAAGATTTGGTTTTTACCATTTCAAAATGTACTCTGTCATCAATTAATGGTCTTCACTAAGGAAATAGTCAGAATTAGAGAAGATAGAAGCTGTGGGTTTATATGGAGAAGAAATATTCAGACAGATCCTAGTCCAAACTACCAGAGATTTATAAAAGAAAATAAAATGAACCCTGTGCTTAATGGTTTAATCCAAATCCTTTGGGATTACAATGAGACCTCCATGGGGAGATATTGAACATCTGCTGAGTGGGAATAGGAGGATTTATTCATTCTTTTGCAGCATCTGGTTCTTGCACACATCAGGGAAGATGAAAGTTCATAGCTCTGATCCAGTGTAGCAATTTCACTGCTCCATAAAATCAGGACAATTATATTCATTCCTTCTTTTCCAAAGCACTGTTTCTCAGCTGAGATACTAAAACATGAAAGTACAGAGATTGCCACAGTCTTAAATGTCAACTGATAACAAGAACACCTATTAAACTCTACTATGAAGATCCATATCTAATTAATCTGCCAATTATGATGAAAAAATAACATAAACAATTAAGTTTTAATTATGTCCATTAAAATATTTTAACTGCAATCTACTTGAGAAAAATTAGGCTTTAACTGAGATATTTCAAAGCAGCTAAAAGTTAGTAACCAATCCACTTCCAGAGTGTCAATTATCACAGTTTAGCCACTTTCTTACTGATATTCAAATGGTGTTTGAAATGCCAGCAAAACACTATAACACATCTAGATGCCTGATAGGTTAATCAAATGGTAACAGATTGCATTCCAATGTATAATTTTGAATTAATGACATTATATCTAAGCTTCCTTCAGCAGTAGCAATCTAGTTTTTAACTACATTACAAATGAAAATGTGCAATATTGAGTCTATAATTAAAATCTTAATTGAGTCAGGAAGTCATAACAATAAAGAAGGTTGTTGAAAAGTGCATTTTTTATTATTAGTGATTCCCTATGTACCCTTCAAAACAGAAATAATATGCATATTATTCATTAAATTCTAAATTCATATTATTTAGACTTAATGGGATTCTCTACATTGAATTAAATTAAAGAAGGATCAGGCCATATCTCTACTCTCTTTGTTTACTAAACAAGCATTCAGAGCATCATTTTCCTGGCCCCAAGAATTCTTAATTTAAGGAACACAGGACATTAACATAGATCAAAATTGCCTGGGTTTGCAAATCCTGATTTTTAGATTTGGGTGTCCAGCTAGGGGCAAACCAAGACCTCCCCATGGGAGATGAAGGTGTGAGATCCTCCTGTTCAGAGCCTTTGGAACACAGTGTTGGTGAACTTGAGACATCATGGAGATATCCCACCCTTCCTGTTATGGTAATTGGTGAGGAATAAAATGTTTTCATTCATATCACAAATATTTTAATTATATCGCTATTGATTTTTAATTATTTATTTATACATTTTTATTTATTACACTGAGGAAGTGAATGATGCACTAATTTTAGCATGTTAATAAAAACACAGTGCATTGCATTCTAATCACAACCCAGCACAAATTTTGCTGCAGTAGCAATAGCTGTTATCTCTCTTATCTGTTAAGTAAATTTTAAAATAAATATTTTATGCATTAATCAGCCTCAATTCTCTTTCAAAAGTTCTGTTTTTTCCTGTATATGCCATTTTTAATAGGCTGTCTTTCTGAACAGAAGTTCACAAGGCTCTCCAGTGAAACATTGAGATGCAGCCTGGGAGAACCTCTGCTTGCTAAATCATTTACTTCATTATTTGCTGTTCTCATTTAGTGAATAAAACCCATGCTTAACTCCTGTAATACAATTAGTAGTTTTAGGCTATGCTGTTAAAGCATGCTATAGTTTGATAATGCTTGAATATTTAGATTTTAGCCTGGGTGTATATCAGCATGTAGTAACCGGATATTATTTTAATCAGACAGCATGTCCTCTCATCTAATTCACATTTTAATAATCTAGAATTTATCTATGGGACAAATGAATATGAGATTAACCCGAGAACAAAAAGATAAATAAAGCAATAATAAAACACAGAGGTAAAGACATTATGTAAATTGCACTATTAGTTCATAAATCTGTAGATTTGATTCTCCTTTCATCCATCTTTTTCCCCTCTTGATTTCTTGCTGGTTATGTAATTTGTATCATTTTTCTCTCACTGGGTTGCAAATCATGACTCATCTAGAAAGACAAGAAAAAAGCAGTAGGATCCAACTCACAGACTATAACACTGCAATTTAGGTGAGTGATAGCAAAACTCTACATTTGTGGTGTGGCAGTGAACTTATCTGTCATGGTCTCTACCAGTATAAGCAAATCTCTGAATAATCCTGCAATGAAATTGTGCAAGAAAACAAATTGAAGCCATGTTGTAAAACCATCTTGAATACGGTGCTAGAATGATTTGATGTCAGAATTGTACATTCATCTAGCTATTAAACTTTTGATTTTCAGAAAACAATGGTAATTAGAACTTAAATACACCTTAAGAAATTATCTTGCCTTTTGTCTTCCTCCAAGGGCTACATGTCAAGGATTTCTGACTGATGGCTTATCTTTGATGTGCATGGCTATGTTGTCATAGAATACAATACCAAAGGGTTATCAACCTTTGTCTTTCTCTCTCTTCACCCCTGCACTTTTACAGCAGCAGATATTGTAGGCTATTAGGTAGTGCAGGCCACGTGGGACAAATACAGCAGGAGCAGAGAGGTGAAGATTCAGGGCTAAAGCAGGTTGTGTGTGTGATTCTGATAGTGGAAAAGATTCTCAGCAGATGGGGGTGGTGAGAGAGGATCTATATTCCAACACTTACTGTGATTTCCACCTTAATTTAAGGCTATTGGATGAAAATGAGTCTTTAATCACATTTAGAAACTAAAAACTTAAGTATAAATCCACCAACATAAAAGCTCCTTTTGAAATTTGAGCACCCAACTTTTTACTCTCTCATATAAAAGTTTAATTTCAAGTACTTTGATTCAAATGCAATATTTTCAATGAAAGGAAAGGAAAAAAAATAACTGCATCCCCTAAGGCACACTCAGTAGTTAATTTGACAAAAAAGCCATCCATTGTGAGTGATCAAGTGATGAGTTATCAAACCCACAATACAAGATTATTCCAGTGCTTAATTAGAAGAGTAGTAAAGAAGTCAAGCCAAAAAAAAATATTTAACTTATCCCATTTAATCAGTTCCTTGAAATTAAACAAAAAGTCTCACTTTCAATCTGGCAGTTTAAGATATGCAAAGGCATCAACTTTCCAAAGAAAAGCACCCAAATATGCATATTTAATTTAGAATTCAAGGTACCAGCTTAACAAATCTTCATTTGTATCGTTTGTGAAGATTGTCTCCTGTTTGTGAAGTCCTTGTGGGTGCTGGGATCTGGTTTTTAAAATGTCATTCTGCACATTCCTGCATTTTGCACATCTGTGACCGTGTTCACAGGGGTCTTAGGAGAGGGAAGAAATGAGGATCTGACTCCATGTTTCAGAAGGCTTGATTTATTATTTTATGATATATATTACATTAAAACTATACTAAAAGAATAGAAGAAAGGATTTCATCAGAAGGCTGGCTAAGAGTAGAAAAGGAATGGAATGATAACAAAGGCTTCTGTCTCAGAGAGAGAGTCCGAGCCAGCTGACTGTGATTGGCCATTAATTAGAAACAACCACATGAAACAGATGCACCTGTTGCATCCCACAGCAGCAGATAACCATTGTTTACATTTTGTTCCTGAGGCCTCTCAGCTTCTCAGGAGAAAAAATCCAAAGGAAAGGATTTTTCATAAAATGTGTCTGTGACACACGTCCGATGTTGGGAGAGGTTTGTGGGCAGAGCAGCGCTCCCGTCTGTCACCCACCCCTGCCCATCTGTCCCCTGAGGGCTGAGGTGCATCTCTGAGAGCAGAGTAGATGGTGTAGGCAGAAGTGTTGGGCTCAGCAGATCTGGATCAGCCCCTGCTTTGCCATTTGGCCACCCTTTGACAAATCTTTCCGCTGCCACTGGTGCCTCAGGTTTTGGCTTTTATATTTTTCAGATTCTGTGCTGCTTTAGCATGTAATTCTGAGCTTCATGTTAGGGTGAGCTCCCTGCACACAGTAGGGAGACAAAACAATTATTTCTCTAGCTGGGGACCAAGAACAAATTATCCAAATCTCAGGCCCAAGAGTATAAATAATGTGGACTGAAGAGAGAAAAACAAGAAGGATGGGACTTCATAACCTAAAGCTGTAATTGGACAATGAACTCCAAGATGCAAATGGAGCAGAACATATAAAAGTGAGAGACCCTGTGATTGGTCGTGCATTTTGTGACAATTTTGGTTCATCTTGGGTGTAGCCCTGGCTGGGCTCTTGTGCTGCCCAAGGTGGATCCATTGAGGCCTTTTAATAAATCCCTGCTTTATTCTTTAGCTCTGCCCAGCCTCTGTTCTAGGTCAGCCTTGACAAGGCATCACCACTGTCTTGAGTCAAAAGCCATAAAGCACAGATAACGTTCAGAGTTTTTCTCCAGATCAAGTAGGAGCAAGATCTTAGAACAGTTCTCACTCCATCTATGCTGAAGCCCATCAAAAGGTGGATATTTTCAAATAAAACCACAAGGCAACCCAAGAGAGCTCTGGGACTGAGGCACTGGCCTGGATATACTGGTATGAATAATAATAATATCATCACAGTGGAAGTCCACATGCTATGCAAACTTCTTGGCAATGTGTGTGGGCAGTTTGGAAGGGTCTGGGTGTTACTGAGGCAGTTAAACCTCTCTGTGCATTAAATCTGTGGGGATTTACCCTGGATGGTGTGGCTGCGTCCATGCTTGCTCATAAAACTGTACAAGGGCTTGGGCTCAAGCACTGTGATTATCTGTGGTTATCTGTGATCTGTGATTATCTAATCCACCAGCTTCTAGCACAGACCATAATCTGGGTTACAGGAGGCACCAGTGAGTATTTTCTGGGATAATAGGGAAGCATAAGAAAAGAGTGATCCCCCAAAAAACCCAACTATTATCATCATGTGTTTGAAGAAAGACCTAAATCACCCTGAGTGTAAATTGGGTTTATGCCACAGGCTTCAGAGGCAGAGGCAGGACCTTGGACTGATTAATTTTCCTGTGTTCATTTTTTAAATGAGTTTATACTGAATTATCTGTATTGATCAGGAGACTTTTCTTACCTGATGATAAAAAGGCAGTAAATTCTCACATTTGTGTACTCTCCCTCCACTTTCCTCTACATTTTTTGCTAGGGATATTTGTGGTATATTTCAAAACTGATCCTGAATCTCAAAGCTCTCCCTGGAACTAACAGACCATAAATTGTTGGTTAACCTTGAGGCTCCCAGATGGCAGACTCCATATGAGGGCAAATCCCCACCACTGTATGTTTTCCCTCTAATATGATGTGTTCTGCAAAGCTCTTTGATAGAATGATGGATCAAGCTCCCTGCATCACTGAAGCTCCACAAATTTACACACATCCACTACATTTTCTCCACCATAAAATATTCTAATTTTTATACATTTAATACAAGAATGAGGTCCTTGCTAGTGCTACGTTAAGTGCAACTGAGTTGGATCAGGTAAAAAGTAGGTTGTAATAGAAAAACTCTTTCTTTTCTAATTCTTGTTGGATGGAAAAAAAAAGAACAATGTGAACAATACCTGACCTGGTGACTTGGATTGTGATAGGAAGAATCATCTCTTTGGGAAAATGAGAAAAGATTAAAAAAAAAAAACCTTACAGAAAAGGACAGTTTCAGAAGAAAAAGTTAAAAAATGAGGAACTAGGACAGTCAGTGGCTCTACCTCAGCTGAAGTACAGTCCCTAATGACTCCAGTGACACATAATCAATTTATGAGCTTTGTTGTATTACATTCACAGACAATGCAGATGTCATCATTTCCATGTCCCCTGAGAATGGGAAGTATATTATATTCACTCAAGAGTGCAAATGCCAGCAAAATTCAGTCATCCTAATTCACACAAAATTAATTTCTGCATAGTTCTACTCAGATTTTTTGCCTACCCAATAGTTGTCTCTCATAATGACTTTTTTTTGCAATCTTTGAGAGTTCTGTTGAAGTACTGATGTGATCAGAACTGCAAAATCAAATTTTGGAACACATCAATTTCTGTTTCTGCTGAACAACTTTAAGTGGTCTCAACCTAAATTCCTTAACACTCTGAGAAACCACATGTTAAAGGGGTTTGTAAACAGGGATTTGCATTTTCACAGCCCAAACCTACCTCCATAACTGAGATTCAGCTGCTTTATGCATACCTCATTAGCACACCTATGCTAATTTCAATTAAATTTCACCAGAGTACACTGAAATGGGGGAGTGCACATTCTACTTTATCATAGAGAAGCCTGGGCATAAAGAAGGAATCATAGAACTATTAAGGCTTTGCTGTTGTATTTCCATATTTAGTGAAAACCTGTATTTCTAAAGAATTCCAGGAATCTGTAGGACTCAATTTTTTCATCAGTCAAGAGAGCCAAGTATCATTTTCACAGATAATGTAGTGTAAATTTCTAAATCCTGATCAATTCTCTCCTGTCACTCATTTCTGTTCCTGATCACTCACATGCTGTTAACTGTCTCTTCCGTTAACAGAATTTATAGTAAGATATTAGGATTTATATGGTATTAAAGGATAAATAAACATTTGTCCAGAAGAGCTGGTGGTAAATAATGTAAAACTCTCTGCTGATTCCTGAGACAGCAGAACTTGTCTTCAGGTCATTCAGATCTTATATAAGCATTAAGGTTGAACTATGCTGAGAGAGGAATAGGAAACTTTCAATCATGAAGAATGCAGCTTTTATTATTTTGGCAATGATTTCTATAATACATAAAATACATATAAAATACTTATGCATATCTAATTATACCTATAAAATGTATAATACTTCATATGGTATCATTTGTATAATAATATTGCTTAATAATTATAAACACTATAAAGCAGGATGGGGGGAAAAAACCTGACATATTCTTCAAAAGCAGACAGATTTGGATGGCTTGGACTTGAATATTTGTGCATGTGTTATTTGGGAAGCAGGGGTTGTGATTACCCCCAAATTATATAGAATTCTGATGAATGCTAAAATCTAATTATGAATGATTAATATTCAGGCAGCAAGTAACTCATGCTTCCCAGATAAAAAATTACTGACTTTTCTGTGGCAGAGGGTTAGGACACTGAAGAAGGATTTCTGAGTTTAGTAACATCTAAAATATCACCATCATTTGCAAGCTATCACATACCTGCAGAAGGTAAAAAACAGTACTGGAAAAGATGTTTGCATCCAACCATTTTAAGAATATTGCTCTTCCATTCAAGCAAAAGTTTAATTTACAGACTCTAGAAATCTAGTAAAATTTCATAGTTCTGCTTCCTGTTCTCATTTAGGAAATTGAGTTATAAACTCTCAATCTTAATGCAGAAGTCCAAGAAATACATTCTCTTACTTTTTGAGCAGATGGGAATCTAAGACTAACCTCGATTTTTATTAAACTTATCAAATCCTCGCAAATGCAAGAAATTTGCAGTACCGCAAAATCCATGTGTGGTTAAAGCCACAGTTTAGCTGAATAATGAGAATTGAATTTGGCTGGCGTGTCATGTGCAATGGCAATATGGCAGCAGTCTGGCTCAAGGGGCCAATTTTAAGTGTACAAAAGGGCCTGGGTTTGGGAACCACAATAGTAAATTGGACAGCATTGCAATATGGTGGAATATGAATTTAATCTCACCATAAATGACGTGCAGAAAGATTCACCTAGAAGAAACACCATCCTCCCAAGCCCTGAATCAGCGGCATAAATGAGATTTACTTACACACAAATCGAAATGGCAGAGAAGGGAAAGACTATTGCACAGACCAGCCAGTGAGAGACGTGGCTCTGAGCTGGAAGTGAGCATTGTGAAACATGAAACCAGGTGGGCGTTTGACTTTCTGTGAGCCCCAGAACAAAGCTCCTCTTGGAAGAGGCTCTCAGAGACCTCTGGCCACCGCCACGCTCGGGATCCACGGGTGAGCTCGGGGCTCTCTTCTCTTCAGAGGAATCTCGTTGAACTCTGACTTGGCAAAGTCAAGAGGTGGAAGTCGGCCTCTTCATTTTGAAAAATTGGTCCCATGGGTTTTTATTTGTATTTTAAGATCTGCACAACTGTTTGAAGAAAGAAGAGGTGAGAAGGGCAGAAAACCTTCTTTTTTCTAAAGGGTTCTTGTACTTATATCCAAGACTACAACAATAGAAGAGATGAGAGATAGGATGCCCCTGACTGATAAAGCTCTTCCTTTCCCTTAGATTTCTTCCAAGCCATGTAAAAACGAGGCCCACCCATTCTTAATTCTTTGGGACACCTTTTGAACTTGTGGCTTTCAGATCATGAACTCTTGAACAAGAAGTGTTGCAACTACACTGAGAATTATATTTTGGTGATGTCTCTCTATCCTCCCTTTACCATGACTTATAAGGTGAATATATTACTATTATCTTCTTATTCTTGAAACTGTCTTTTCAATTTTTTTTGTTGCTGTTGTTTTTTGGGGTGTTTTAAATTGACATGAAATATTTAAATTTCTTGTTTTCTCCAGTTAGTTATCCTGTTCTATGGAGCTGCTTATAAATGTTACATGATTTATAGCCAACACTTAGGGGCTTGCTTGCAATTTTCTCTCAGGATCCTCCAAACAGTGCTACAACAAGAAGCCAGCCCCAGTGACTGCCTCTGATATCTCTAATTACTCTTTTTCCTGAGAGCAAGCAGGAAAGCCCCATTTTGGTGATGGAGAAACCATCACCCCTCCTGTGGTCTGGAGACATACACTCAGTTGTCCTCTAAGCCTGTCCACTGTGAGAGCGCCTTTCTGAAAAGCATTCATTTCTCCATCTTTCACTGGGATAGAAAATATGTGCATAAATCAGCTGGGAATCAGTTTCCAATCTCACTTTTTCTCCTGCCTGTTTGCTCATGTTTATAAGAATAGACCCATGTGCTGAAGGAATCTCACAGGGCTTGGTGCAAGATACGCTACCAAAAGATTTTTTATTGAAATCCACAGCAATGGATATAGGGAAAAAGAAACTGTAGGGGAAAAAAGAACTCTTACCTCAGACTTTTTGGATGTGGCCTTTACCCTCATGTATTTTTGGAGGGATTTATGTGTCTAAGATTTTATATGGTATTGAACAGCCTTTGTTGTTTGTAATCAGACGTGCTAATTTTAAAAGACAGAAACTATAAATTCTATTTTATGTATGAAGAGAACATAATTCCTTCCTCTAGAGACAAAATATATGTGTATATTTAATGGGAGAAGAAGGGAGAGAAAGGTTAGGAAAAGAGAATAAAGTGACATGATCCATGGATGTAGAGAATGAAATGAAATTCTATTGAAATTTAACAAGTGAAAATGCCAGGTTGGACTTGACTTTCCAAAATGGTAAATTGCAATCTTAGAATCAAGTTTCTCAAGTTCCCAATCTCCTACCCAAGCTGGTTTCCGTTCATGTGTTCTCTCTGGATACATCATATCTGGGGCAGTGTGCTGTGAAAATGCCAAATACAAGCTGTTGTTGGACTTGTCTGTTGGAAATACAAATATTTTAATGGAAAATGCTTACTTTAAGGTAGTTATATGAACCATCTACATGAGCAAACTGCCCAGCCTGATATTGAATAACTTCTTGAAAGGAAGGCTCCTAGGACTAAATTTCTTGTGTCAGCCCCAATTTAGGCAAGAGGCTTTATTCAGGCCACAGCCAAGGGAACATTTTGTCTATTCTACATTTTTATGATGGCATGATCTTGATTATGCATCTACCTGCTGCTGTTGTTGTTGAATTTTATTTCATAAAACAGGGTATGACTGATGCAACAGCTTTTATCTTTATCCACACGTGGAAGAATCAACGCACATTCCAGCCAAACTTTCCAGGCAACAATTGCAGGTTGCAGTCATAATGGCGGGAAATGGGATTGCTTCCCATATCTGCAAATTAGTACATTTTGCAGTAAATGCAAGATTTTACAAAATAATTTTTAAAAGCCTCTGGATGTTAAGAAACTAAAGGGGTAAAAAGCTGAACCATGTTGTGGACATCTTGTGCACTCCCCTGGTTTAATGGAACCAGGATTTCACCTGTTCTGAATAAAGCTGGTTTTAAATTTCCTGCAAAACAAGGCAGAGTCCTTGTCACTCTGAGATAACAAAGTGCCAATGAGATTTAAGTTCTTGTTCCATTTTCCTTGTTAGAGAGACTCAATTTTATGTATGCTCCACTAATTAAATGCTTCTTAAACTGCTTAACAGATTTATTCATGCCATTCTTACAACTGAACATTGTTTTAGTTTCTTTTAAGATGTGTTGAAACTGAGAGCAATGCTCAGATAATCCTTCTGTCTTCAAATCAGCATGTTTAATACATATATTTGTATAATTCTCATGGTGAAATTGGTGCACAGAAATCAACAATCAGAAGAAGAAACCCAAACTCCTCAAACAGTCATTTAAAATGTGTTTTCTTGGCATTCCTATAGAACATTGGTCAAGTGTCTTCTTGTTTTGGTTTCTATTTTAAATGAAAAATATTATAATTTTAAATAAGAAAATGTGACTACAGTGTTTTCTAAATGAAATGCTGCATTTGAAGTAGTGGTTTATTATACAGAAAAAAAATTCTAAGGCTGGGAAGAAATGTGGTGTGTTTGAATTTGCATTTTTGCCTAAAGCCTGAGTAAGAAATATTTTCTCTGTTTTTCTAAATGAGGTGGAGGTAATGATTCGCACTTGAATAAAATGTTTGTACAATAGGTTAAGAACTAGTTTAATACTAAACTTTCAGTGCAATTAATTACTTAGGCGTGAATCCAGAGTGAAGACTTTGGTCCCTAAAACTGTGAATTGGAGCATCAAACTCTTGATGGCCCTCAATGAAACCCAGGATGCTCTCTCAGGCATTCTTGTTTTCCACACAGTGTTTTCAAAGTCTTGAGCCAGGAGTTATGGAATTGCAACCTGGCCAACATAACCTCATGGGGAGCTGAGCACCAAGGAATACAAAGGGCAGGGTAGGTGTGTAAATTTTCTTTTCCTTGCAAATGCAGATTATTATTATTATTATTATTATTATTATTATTAGTCTTTCACAAACCTCCTGTCACCCTTGTGGTTTAACAAAAGCTGCACTCTGCAGCCTGCTTTATATTAGTACTGCTTTTTTGGTGGACAGCTCACAGCTCAAGAGCTGCAGGTATCTTGAAAGCTTTCACATTTCTGCACATGCCAGGACCTGAAAGGTTAGTAAAGTTTTCTGCCAGAGCTTCTCAGTCATTTTTGGATTAGGTGCTTCTTAATTACTGCAGATCCCTTGTCATTTTTGGTCCTGAATTTTCGTGGTTCAGCTCTTTCAGCTACAGACAAATATATTTTTTAGTAGCACTTGATGAAGAGTTTCTGACTCAAACACGGGAATAAGAGAGTTGTAAGACTTCCACAGCTTTTTAATTAAAGGAATAAACTTATACTAGCTGTGGGCTATGGGTGTAATATATTCATGTTGGCTTTTGGATGTGCCCATATTAGAACAGAACTGAGTCATGTTGGATCAGTCTGGAGATTCACAGTTGGCTTGTTTTGGGAGGGAGAAAGTGGACATTACGAGCAGGAGTAAGTCTGTAGGAGGCTGTTAACTGCAGACAAAAATCTCTGTGAATAACCATTAATTAGCATTTTGCAAGCAGAAGGGGTACCTTAACCAGCTGTGGCTAAAAAGTGAAGCTTTGATCATGGTTCTCATCTGGAATTTTGAAGATTTTAGGTCACTTCAGGTTCCTGTCCCTGACTCCCCAAGAGGGAAATTAAGCCACTGTTTTTTCCACACTCCATTTCCTCTCGTTTATAATAAACTTTTTGTCCACTGCTTGCTTGTTCTGGATTTTTTTTCTGTCTCTCACAAACTATTTTTCTAGCAAACTATGGTTTCCTGTTCCAATTACTTAATTGGTTCTGCTACAATTTGGTAAATAATCCTTGGACACTGGTTTTACTTTCAAACACTGTCCTCACAAAAACATTGCTACTGTGTCCCAGAAAGTAATCCATGCTGGACAGAAATTGCAGTGCTGAGTGTCATTAGAACTCTTTTTGAAAGGAATTCTTTTTTTCATGCTTTATATCATGA
>VZSJ01003177.1:75859-98600 GCA_013398405.1 Pheucticus melanocephalus | reverse complement strand
CAAATTAATGATGTTCTAGCAGTGGTGGGTTCTGATGTATGACAGGAAAAAAAAATAAGCAATCAATACAGCTTGTAAATATTGAAGTGCTACTATATAGAACAACAGGAAAGAATAAGAGCAAGAAGAGACAGAAACTTATCAATACACAGTACAAATCCCAGTAGTTATCTGCAACATGGTTACCTTGATTTTCCTGTAAGGCTTTATTGCTAGAAAGGTCCCAAATACTCCCCTTTCATTATCCATGGACTTTGCTAATTTACTGCCATAACTTCCCCTCCACCACCTCTGAACTCCATCATCCCTCACAGTCAGCATCTTGTCTGATCCTGAGATAATTCTGTGTGTCACATCCAGCAATTTCTTTGTCACATCCAGTAGTTTGCCATGTGCCTGTGCCATCCCTGACAACATGAATAAATTAGGGGAAGCAAAGCAGGTTATTCCTGATGAGACAAGAGATGCAGAGCAGCCTGGGAATGGGTCCAGTGGCTGGCACTGGCGCTTTTCTCCAGACACACATGATGTATTCTGTGCCTCACAAACCCTGGAGCCTGTAACCTTCCCCTCACTCATCTTGCACTTCCATGGAAAAGCATCTCTCAAACCCAAAGTCCAGCCCAGGCAGCCATTTCCAAGCTGCTTAGAAAAATATTTTCCTGATATGTGAGTAGGGAAACCTCTGCTCTGGGCTCAGAAGGAAAAGCAAAACCTCAAAATTCAAAGAGAAATGTCTGATGAGAAGGTCAGTGAATAAACAGAAAAAAAAGATGGAGTTATGTACTTTCAGCATTTCTCCCACACTACATGCAGTAAGAAGAATCTGCTTCCTGCAGATGCTGATAACCCAGGATTTAGCCACAAATTTCTATTGAAGAATTCCTCTTCTATGTGATTTGCCATCAGTCTAACTTAATTCTTTGTAACATTATCACATTTCTTTTTTTTTTTTTTTTTTTTTTTTGTGGGGGCTCCCACATAAAGCCCTTGGAAGCTGCAAACTTGACAACCAATTCCTCGTTCCAGTGTGTTTTATCTAAAATATGAAAAAACGAAAAAGTCTTCAGGCTTTTCTTAAAAGCATGGGCAAAATTCAATGACTGATCATTGGCTCTGCAGGATGACTTCTGCATCACTGCTGAGAATTTCCAATCACACAGCTGAAAAACTCACAGCAAAGCTCTGACCTGCAGCTTTGCAGAGCAGATGGTTTGTTGCCAGGAGATGCTGAGGCTTCCTGCTCTGAGGTGTAGGTCTGCTGTCACAAGAAAGCAAGGAGATGAGCTGGAGCAGAGCATTTTTTCCCCTGAGACAACTTCCCAAAAGCATTTTACCCTGAGACAACTTCCCCAAAGGTCTCCCAGAGCTCCCTGTCACTCTTTCAGTGCTCAGCCTCTTGCTGGAGTGGGTGAACAAATGTAGCAGATGAGAATATTGCAGCCATAAACTAGAAACCACTATTTTGTTCTTTACACACTGTCTTTTTTTTTTTTTCCCAGGAATAATTTGTTTACATTTACATTTATATGATATTGAAAAATATCAAATAATATATTTCCTAAAGTTATTCTATTCTTCTCCCTTGGAAATAAGCAGTAATTGCACTACCAGACAGCTTCCAAGGGATGGATACCAATAATGTAAGCAGCTTTATTTTTACATTTTGTTTAATAAAATTGCTTTTATGTAAAGGTCTGCTATTAAACATTTGATAGCTTCACACGAAAAAAAAAAGTCCCTGGTATGGAAAGGCAATTATAATTTGAAGAATTATTGCCATAAACTTTAATGTTTTTCAATTTCAATCTATTGTAAGGCAGGAATTTCTCTAGAGCAGTTGCATTCAATGTTCCATCGTAAAAAAGAGTAATGGAATAAAAAATACTGTGTGGTGTATGGAATTTTATGATAAAAAGGCAAAACCCCCTCAGATTTTTCTCTGTAGTCATCTCTACCTTTACTCTTATTAGTTGCCATGAAAAATATCACAAAAAAGTGCCTGTAAGCTCAAATAATTATACACCTGGTTGCATAACTTGTTGATAGAAGCTGAATATCTAAATATTCTTTATGCCTTGGCCTTGCAGCTGATTCATTCTGCCACTGCTGTCTCTAGATTTATGTGTTTAGCTAAACTCTTTGCTAGGCACCAGAGAGAAGTATCACAGGAGCTGATTTACCCTTTCCCTCTCTTCTGGCATTAGATACTCAGCTAAAAGCAGTTGTGTTTCACTCCTGAGTGACTGAGATCAGGGCAAGTCCTCCTCTGGATAATTAATTTCTGTTTCTATTTATTTAATAAAGAACAATGCCTTCAATGATCTTGACACCATTAGTATTGCTCAGGTCTTCCACAGCACTGAGATAGGGCAGTGGATCAATGAAATCAGTGTGAAAATAGGTTTAGATTGATATTGGGAAGAAATTCTGTGGGGATGAGGAGGCCCTGGCACAGGGTGCCCAAAAAAAGCTGAGGAAGGCACTTCCATGCCTGGAATTGTCCAAGGCTAGGTTGGATGGGGCTTGGAGCAGCCTGGGATAGTGGAAGGTGTCCTGTGGCAGTGGGGCTGGAACTATGTGATCTCTGTGGTCTCCCCAACCAAAACCACTGCATGATTCCATGATTTTATGAAAGAGGGAGTGAGCACCATGAAATTGTGCTCTGGGAAAGCAAACAGGGTCTGGCTGCTCTGTTCTGCTCAAAATCCACAAACCACTGACTCTGGAGGCACTGAGGGACAAAGAGTGACTTGATGTGCACAAAACTCCATTGATTGTGCCAAGAGCTGGGGCACTGCTCAAACCCAGCAGCTCCCCAGGGATGCAGAATGACTCTGTGCTCACCTCCTGCACAGAGCCCAGCCCTACAGATTTAAAGCTTTGGTGCTAGGGGCTGACTCCAGGGTGTCACACCTCACCTGCTTTTCACCTGCTGACAAAAAGAGCAGCTGGTGACCCCATCAAAGCAACTGCTGGGCTAGAAATCAAAAAATAGAAAAAACCATTTCAGACAGCCAAAGGGAGGACTGTTTACAAAAAAATTATTACTGTCATTTAAAAGCTAAAACTGAAAGATCAAGTGATCTCACATTCCACATCCTTCTAGTGGTGGATCACAGTCCAAAACCTGTGACATTCACATTCTCTGATAAAATCCCCTCACCCAGGATTTTTCTCCTGGGAAGCTGAGAAGCCTCAGAGAAAAGGAAAACCATTCTTATCTCATTTGCTTCTCCTGTGTTGTGCTCATGTGGAATGTGTTTGGAGATTGCTCACCCACAGGTGATTGTTCCATTGGATTCTGCTGTGAGTTGTTTTCCCTCTTTGGCCAATCAGGGCCAAGCTGTGTCAGGACTCTGGAGAGAGTCAGGAGTTTTCATTATTATCTTTTAGCGTTCAGTAAGTATCCTTTCTGTATTCTTTAGTATAGTTAGTATAGTATTCTTTAATATAATAGAGCATTAGAAAGTAATAAATTAGCTTTCTGAGAACATGGAGTCAGATTCATCATTCCTGCCTTCGCTGGGGCATCCCTGCAAATACAATAAAAACCTTCCAGTTATAAAGCTTCACTTTAACAATAGGCTAAAAAGAGGGAAGAAGTGACAAATTTGAAGACCTCTTCAGACTCCAGTGATGATAAAACTTCTGATCTGCTGTAATTCATCAGAGCAGTTGAGCACATTCTTATATTCACGCTTGCAGGCTGGCCCAGAGATTTCAATGCATTTTATTAAATACACCCAGTTAAGTGCTTTGCTGGCTCCCAGCATGACACAAATGCCTCTTGAAATGACTCTCAGGGTATTTCTGTAAAAGAAATCAGTGACTAAAGTCATATAAACTGGAGCCTCCAGGATGCCAGAGAAAGATTTTGTGTGACCATGAACATTCTGCTCTTGAGAATTAATGTTTAAGTTAAAAAAAACCAACAAAGTGTCTTCATTATAGTTAGAAGATCTTATTTTGTAATCAATATCACTCTCTGTTGAAATACAGGCAAATAAAACAACAAAAAATATTTAGGAGTGTTTTTGTTGTTGTTGTTTCTGTTGTTTTTTGGGTTTTTTTTCATTTGGACCATCATAATAACTCTTCAAATACAAGCCAAAGAGAAGCAATACTATTTTTCTCTTCTGCTGTCCTGCATTTGAGTAACTATCCATTTTATTTACATACAGATGAGTAAATAGTTTCAAAAGTTAATTTATCTGAAGAGGATATGTTATTCCAACTACTTGGTAAGAGGTAGGGATCAAATTTGTATTAAAAATGTATAATAAATATTAAAAATTTCATGATGTTTTATGTTGATGCTGTAAAAATTGTTTTAAATATTAAATTCCATTTAAAATATAAAATAAGTGGAAAGGTTAATACAATACAGAATTTGAAATTAAATATTTGATTTTGGGATGAAAAGCAATTTTGAATTTCTTTTTATTAACCTAGGGGTATTTGTTAAGCAAGCCCATTCCACTTTTCTCTGTCTCAAACACACAAAAATTCCTTTCCCTGTGTCCTGTATTTCATTTTACCTCAGGAAAGCCTCACTCTGAGCTCTGTAAATGAACACAATGCAGCAGAGCAGGTGCAAATGAGACAAAGAAATAGAAACAGAGTGATTTGTCTAATAATCCTCAAAGATCTATTTTGGAGGTTAACACAGGTAAAGTAGCCTCCAGAAAATCTCAGCACAGTGATTTTGCCACCTAAGAGCCCAGTGATGAATGAACCTGAGGGGATGCAGTAGAGATTAATGATTTTTCTGCCTCTGTTGAGGAGTTGGACTTTGGTTTAACCATCTTCTTTCCAATTTTAAAAATCAGCATTTTCATGGGGATTGGCCACAATGCTTGTGAAGTTTAAAAGGAACGGCAAACAAAACATCAGGGCAGTGATTATACAGTATTTTTTCAGATATATTTTTTAATACACTTTCCAGAGGGGAAGAGAGCACAATGCAGAGGGTTGGATTCTCACTGGGCTCTTCTGTGTGCCCAGGCCTGGGAGGAGATGCTGAAATTGTACAGAGCTTTTCAGGTCACTCAGGAGCTGAGCTCCTGATTCCTCTTTCCCAGATTTTGTGCTGCTGCTCATAACAGGTGCTGAGGTACTCAGCTGAGGACTGGCAACATCTTATTTCTCTAAATAAATAACAAGAAAAATAAAATATTATTTTATTATTATTATCATCTCTAAATAAACAATAACAATAAAATATTACACGAAATAAATAATTTCCTTTTTTGGGAAAGCAGTGGAAGCTTTAACACTTTACTTCCAGACTTGCCTGTTTCTCCCAGATGTAAAATGCTAAACTTGACACCACAAGTACCCAATTTGGAGCTCCCTTGAACTCAGTAAAGCTGAATGAACTTGAGGTGAGTTCATGGGTCTGTTTTCCACACATGGAAGATTTGTAGGTCACTCATTTGGGAGGAACTCCATGACTGACACCCCAATAATTTAATATTAATTGTATAAGTGATGAGTGTGGAAAGATTCATATGGAGGGATGTTGGCCAAGTCAGTTCAGGCAATGACATACAAGTGAGAAGCAAAGCAGTCTGATCGCTGATTTTCATGGAAGCAACAACCCATCACTGCAGTTCACCTGGGACTACATGTGCCAGCACTCTGGAAAACTCAGCATGATTTCAGAAAGGATTGTCTGACTGCATTCCAAGCAATAATTGGAAGAGATTTGGCTGATGCTCACTCAAAAATGGGATTTTGGTTCCAAGTTGTTTGTCTCTAAGCAGAGTTATACATTTTGGATAAGAACACACAGAGCTTTTTTTTTTTTTTTTTCCCCTAAAGAAATTTGAGCTCTAACAAGGAACTAACAAGGAACTAACCTAAGAATTTTTTGGCTGGCTGGAGTCTCATAGTAATTCTCACAAACACCTCTGACATTTTCAAATGCTGAACTTTTGGCTTTGTATGAGGCCCATGGTTCTGACCTAGGGAGGATGTGAGGCCCAGGGTGGTGAGAGCCCAGCAGCCCAACCAGGTTCACTTTTATAAAAAGCTGTGTTAACCTTTAGAGGTTGTTTGCCATGCCCCTGGTGTGGTGACCACCTGCAGGCTTTGAGCTGGGGGTCCTTGGCAGGTGAATCCCTTTGCATCTATTGTGTTAAACAGCCTCGAGTTTGAGTTTTATTTCTTATTCTCCCTCTCTGCAGCTGACCTGCACAGTTGCATTTTAACTGCTAGCAGCATACAGAACTTTGTTTCAAGATGCTGGACTGAGTTAAGATAATGATTTTTAGGCCCAGACGCAATTTGGAAATACAGAATATAACAGAGAACATCAGCTAAGAATGAGAGCCTCCTCTGCACTGACCATCCAGCCTGCTGTCACAGCAGCTCTTAAATAATTTTAATTTAACTTAAAAATGTTGCTGTTTATGTGCAACTCTTGGCAGCTTTAATCTGAAGTGCCAGACTCAGCCACAGCATTTTGTAGCATTTAGTGGAATTGAATGAAATTCAAATCAATAAAAACTGGCATGGTGTGATACATGTGGTGTTTAGTAAACAAAGCAGATGAGATTGACCTGAGTGAAAGCTGTGATCAGCACAAACACATTGAATACAAAATGTTGATTTGTGGCACAGCTGAGCTGTATGTGCATTTATCCAGCTACTTTGGGAAGATCTAATAGTTTTTAAAAGTGATGCAGTCTCAGGTGTAAAGCCCAGGACCTTGTTTGTAAAGCATTCACATTTGTCCCCATATCTAAAAAATGAAAATAAAAATGGGAGACACTCAGACATTACTGCTTTGCTCAAAACTTATTGGATTCCCTGTCCTGCTCTTGCCACTTATAAATTCCCTAAACAGAAAAATAAGGTAACAGAAATTTGTAAAAGCTAATAAATTGAAGATGGCTTTTAGCTGGTTTTGGGTGGAAAAGCATTACAGCAAAAATCCTGTTAAGTAACTTTGTCAGATATGGATGTTACAGAGAAAACTCCATCCAGTTTATCTGAGTTTTCTCTCTCTCTTTCTCTTTAAAGTAAGCAAAAATATGGAAAGTAGATACAGGAGGGAACAAATCTTTGGCACAAGAAATAAAACATTTTGCTAATTAAATGCCTGTTTGTTTTCCCTGGTATTAAATTCTAATTCTTGTCATTTAGGAAAAAGCAGCTATGGAAAAAGAAAACAGAATACAGCTCCAGCTTATGGGGATTGGCAGCCTAACACACCTCATGCCCCTCAGAGCCCATGGAAGTGTTTATTTCCTATCCAGAGCTGGGACTAAGGCACTTCATGAAGTTTCTGACAGAGGAAAAACATTAATTGATGTTTGATGGGAAGATAAATGTCATTCTATTGGTTTTATGGTTGGGCACCTGTGGCAGAGGAGCCATGTGTGATGAAGAAGTTCCTTTTATCAGGTCAGGGGGAAACAACTCCCTTCACTCCCAGCTATAAATCTCTCTGAATTATTCAAATTCTGCTAATAAATGCATTATTAACTGAAATACAGCACCAGCTGATTCTCCAGGGCATTTGCTATGGAATGAACCCAGATGCACTCACCAAGCCTGTGAGATTGTCACCTAATGTAAAGATAAAATTAAATGCTGCCATGAATTCTGAGCAATATATTCCAGACTGTTCTTAAACTAAGGTGGCTAAATATTAACCCTGTTTGAACTTTATCTGCTGGGTTTTCTTCTGGATTATTTTTCCTTTTTAAAAATCAGATTATCCTTTACATGCCCTTTAAAGCTCTTGTTTAGGTACATTTTTAACCTGCATACTGGTAATATACACAAGAAATGGCATAAAAATAGAACTTTTTTTCTTCCAAAGTTCCAGTAAAGTGATCAGGAGACAAGCCCAAGTTCTTAGGCTGGTCCAAAAGAGGGCTCAGATGACTTTGGGGGAGATCTGAGCAATGATCTTTAAAACATCTGTGCTCTACCACCCCTAGAGGCTTTTAAATTGTATTTTCTGAGTGATTTTTTTTTATTTTATGTACAAGCATAAATGCCTTAATCTTGTGAAGACCAAATATCCCATAAATGGCATAGGTATAGAAAGATTTCAAATAATTTAAAAACTCAAAGATTTTGATTTAATTAGAGTGTACTTTACTATTTCAAGTGGAGACAATAATTTTTTTATTATTAGGATATCTGTGCTATAAAAAATGGTGATACTTTATTCTTAGCAATGAAAATTTTCTTTCAGCACACAGCTCTCCAGGCTCCAGTGTACACAGAAAATGAAATTTGAATGATTATAATGCTGCCATAGTATGATATTTAAGAATGGATGGCACAATCTGAGATTTTTTAACATCTTAGGAGGAAAACTTCTGTCAATGTCTACTTAAATTTACAAAAAGTCACAAAGATTCAGGTGAAGGATGTCAGTTAAAAGCAGAGCAGGAGGGAGGATGGAGAGCAGGGGATCTGATCTAGCATTACTGTCAGTGACCAACATTGTGACCATGGATATTTCTCCTTATTTTCTTTTTTATCCAGTTTTTGCCTGATTTGATAAATCCTTCCAGGTCATTGACAGGTGACAACATTGGTCTTGTTCATCCATTTCCACACCTGCCATGATATTTTGGGGTTGGCCAGAATGGCAGCAGGGGATCAGCCTGTTCAGCTGGGGGGGTTTACAAGGAGCAGAAGCCTCTTGGCTGGATGTGATCTGGCAATCTGGATGTCTTCTGCAGGTTGTTTCTACTCAATTCCCTGAAACAGGAAAATGGATTTGTCACTAGTCAGGTCAGCAAAATGGGAGATTCATTAAAAGATAATGTGGCAGGATGGAGCTAACAGAAAACAAGGACAAAATTGATGTTGTAAGATATTATCTTATGAGACACAGGAGGCTTTTACAAAACACTCTGTGTTAAGATATTTTTCCACCACCTATTTTTGTCTCTGTGCTTTTGAAATCAAGCTCCATTAAGTTTTCATGAATCTTAGGACAAGTGCTGTGTTCTGCCAGGAGCTGTTACCTGGCAAATGGTGTGTAAAAAAAAAAAAAAAAAAAGAAAAGAAAAGAAAAAAGTAGAAATCTGGACAGGGATAACTACTTACTACAACATATCACAAGTTTTTAATTTATGAGGGGATTTTAATCCTCTATCCAGAGTTAATTTATGCCATATTTATAACACAAATCACTTAAAAAAATTCTTTGAAATCTTAAATTAAACAGTCATGGGAAATTTATTCTTTTCCCAATCACAGATAAGCTGTTTCCTTCCCAGTCCTGCTGACTCTCATCTCACTGTTGTCTCTGGGCCCTTCATCTCTGTGACTGGTTTGGACCAGGACCAGACGTCTCTCTGGAAGTTGCTAAACCAGCAAGAAGCCAACCAGGTAAAAAAAAAAGAGAAAATGACCAAAAAATGTAATTAGACACAGTGCTTTTCTAGGTTGGCTTTCTAACTAATGTATTGCAGTAAAAGTCTGGATCTACATTAGCAGGAAAAAAAATATCAGGCAAGGGAAAACAGATTAAATTATTTAGTTTTCCAGTTCCTCAGGTGCCCATGCTTTTATTGTTTTAAAAATTGTATTTTTCTCTCCTCTCATGAGGAAGTTGCACAGACAAGTTCACCTGTGCATCAGAAACCAACTCCGAGCCCTGTTGCCAGCACACAAAGCTCACTATCCTCTGCCTAAAATTGATTCAGCTCATACATCCAGGAAAGTTCTGCACTAAGAGAAGACAAAGAATGACTTCCACCCTGAACAAAAAAAAAAAAAAAACAAAAAAAAGAAAAAAACAAGGTTATTTTCCTGAATGGAAGGATGAATCCTCTGCATGATCCAGTGATACCTCCTTGAACTGCACAGGAAGGAGAACAGAGCAGGGCACTCAGTTTGGTCATTCTGGTGGATTTTAGCCATGGCTGCATCTTCCCTCTGCTGAGAGACAAACCTGGCACTTCCCTGCTGGGCTGGGACCCGTTCCCATTTTTTCTCTCTAATCTATGATGGTTTTGTTGCTACAAGGGGCTTTGCATGTTTCTCTCATGCCACTGGTTCTCTTTCAACAGCTTCTTCAAACACGCTGCACTCTCCTTTACAGGCTGCCACACTGACATCCCTCTTTACATGAACATCAACTCTGCAGCTGCTGGCATCAGAAAGGGAAAAATAACTCAAAAACCCTCCAAAAATAGGATGTTCCCTTCATCCCCTTCCTGCTCTGAGAAATTATTCTCTTCCACTCTTCTGATGCTCACACAGGGAATCACTCACAGGGTTTGCAAAAGGTTCTATGTACAGAAGGAAACAATACTTCAGTAACTTTGAGGCACTTTCTCTGGTAAAAATAGGCACAAGTGATACAGCAACTGTTTGTTCAAACAACACAGGGCATGTTTCTTTGGAGTGAAAATAATTAATCATTGGAATGCTTCCCTTGAATCCTCCAGCAATGGTCTTTGCTAAACTTCAAACTGAAAAACTATAGAGATAAACATGGAAATGTATGTATATGAAATGCAAATCAGAATATGGATTGGAAAGAGAAATTGTTCAGTGAAGAATTGCACTTGCAAAGTCTTGATCTTCTGGGGTTTTTTTGTCCTAAACTGCTGTATTCAGCCTGTGCTCTATGGAGCTGTGGAGCATTAGCAGCAGGTAAATAAGAAAAATAAGTTAGTCTTAAACTTGCTACAAGGGGAACTTTTCTGTGCTGAAAAATACACAGGGAGTGTGCAAATCCCTGTGACTGGAAAACACTGGACACACAGGCAGGAAATGGCTCCTTTTGCCATCTCATTTTTTTTTTTAATAATTCCAGCTATTGAAAAGAAACAACACAAACCAAAAAATACAATAAATATGAATCTCAGCCTTCATTCAAAGATTGAAAATATCAAGAGTGGAATCCAGAAATTAAAGGGCAAATGGTATTTTTTCTTTCCTCCTTAAGTCCACTAACCCAAGTTAGTTGCCATTAATCCATTTTCCAGCATAGACAAAAATGTTTTCCATACATCCGGTAACATGTACATATTTTAAAATTTTTATTACTATATCATAGTCAGATTTAGTGGATCAGCCAATTGCATAATTTGATATCTAACACTTTGTTGTAGTCTATTTCTGCAGGAAGTCTCTGCCCTTCTTTCTCTCCAACAAGAAAAAAGATCACAGAAGTTTAATTTCCCCTCTTCCTCCCAGTTTACATCCTGAGCATGATGCCATAAGGTCTGGGAGATCCCTTTGGTCACTTGGGGTCCCTGTCCTGGCTGTGTCTCCTCCCAGGCACCCCCAGCCCTGCCCAGCCTGGCTGCAGGAAAAGCAGAAAAGGCCCTGGCTCTGTGTGATCCTGCAACAACAAAAACATCTCTGTAGCATCAACCCTGTGCTCAGCACAAACCCAAAACACAGCCCCAGCCCAGATTAACTCCACCCCAGCCAAAACCAGCTCACACAGGTTGGTGGTTGATTTTGTTGCCTTATTTTTTTTCCCCCATCTCACAGTTTTTCACAGAGATGAGAAAGGAACTCACTGTGCATCTCATACCCAAACACAGACAAATATTTTGGTTTTTCTCCCAGAACTGAATCCCCAGCAGTGCTGTGAAGCAGCTGGGAGCTGGAGGTGCAATCTTGGCCCTGGTGTGGAGGGAAGCATTCAAAGCAGCCCAGCTTGGGGTCTCAGATTCCTGGAGCTGCTCTGAGGAACTCACAATCCAGGGCAGGTTTTTGCCTGCTGAGGGGCTCATTGTTGCAGTCACCTTTTCTGTCCTCCAAATCTTCAGCTCTGCTCTTGCTCTTGTACTTCTCTCTGCTTTAGCCCACTCCTGTCTTAATCTCCCTCTTTGTCCCCCAGGTTTCTTTACATTATTTCTGGTTTTTTTTTGTTTTTGTCCTTAAAGCCTTCTGCAGAATAAAAAAAAGACAATTTACACTCAAAATAGGTGTTCCATAAATCTATAGGAAAGGGTGTAGCTTGGTACAGGCACTGGGAGGGTCAAGGACTGTAGATTAATATCTTCTCTTTAACTGCAATTTAAGCTCTCACTGCATTTGTGTTCAGAGCTGGTACAACTGGGGAAGGAAGATCTCCCATCTCCAGTCAAATAAAATGATAGATGACAGAGATCATGAAATGAAAGTATCAAAATTCAGTTATGTCCATTTGTATATTTTAACATAAACAGACTGGTGCACATGCTGTTTTGCAATCTTTATAATACATCAAATGTCTTACATTAAAAATTAAAGAAAAAATATTTTATACTGCCACAACCTAGGATGCTTATGTTATTTGTAAACTTTGCCTGAGTTTCAAATGCAGCTACTATCTAATTTATCTTTTCTTGCCATCTTTTGAATGTGCTCATTGCTGCACAGATGTGGAAAGCAAACTCAGTATGAACATCTGTGGTAATATATTTCCACATCATCACTACCTCAGTGTCCTAAATACACAGCTGTGACAACCCACACATCCTCAGCCTGCAGATGCTGAGGACCATGGCTGGAGAAAGTGGAATGGGAAGAGATGAATGGCACAGGAGGGACCCCAGTGACCTCATGCCTCACATACACAATATTTTAATAAACTTTTGTAGAAAAAGAGGAAAAAAAAAATCAGAGAGCTCAAAGATGTGAACATCCAGAACCTTTGTTTTCATTGCTGTATTGCAGCTGGCACTCCAGATGCAAACCTTCTGTTTTCAGGCTTATATTTGAGATGGCCAACATGCCATCCAGACAGTGCTTCTATGCCTTGCAATAAGGAAAAAAAAAGATATATGGCAAGTAAAAAGTTCAAATCCAAGTCTAGCAGCTAAAAATCCCAGCTTTTCACCTAAAAGTAAAAAGCCTTTCAAAGCCAGAAAGAGGTCTTGCATGACAGGTTTTACAATCTAAATAGAGATAAGAGATAGGAAAA
Organism: Pheucticus melanocephalus; assembly: GCA_013398405.1. Lineage (NCBI taxonomy): Eukaryota > Metazoa > Chordata > Aves > Passeriformes > Cardinalidae > Pheucticus > Pheucticus melanocephalus. Next base: position 85,693 of record VZSJ01003177.1, on the reverse strand, counting down.
AATCCTTTTCCATCCTCCCAAGCTGTTCCATCTCTGTTATGTATTTGCTCTGACCTTGACAACTTGAGTCTGGTTTTGTTCAGCTCACGTTTTTGTTTTGGCTTTTGCACACTGGTCTGTACATGTCCCCATGTGTGTCTGGTGCATCTGATAAGCCCCTTATCTCAAATCCTTTCATTATCACCATTCTACTGCTCTCTGTGATTAGGTATTCAGAAATTGATTCCCACGTTTGTCCTGCCCATTGCACAAAGATCCATTTCCAGCCTATTCAGTTTGCAGTTATGTCTGTTTGTTATTTTTCCATGGGGAAAATGCTGGGAAGAAACCATCTTTTCTTTCCATTGTCCCTGGTCAAAACCTCCTTTGAGATTTTCCCTTGTCCTGATACTTCTGAAAAATCTTGGTGGAGGTTCTGATGTGTAAGAAGTTCTACCTCCCTTACAGAACAATAAACCACAAATATTTCTCTGAACTTCCCAATCTGTGTCACAGCCATTTATTTCCTCCAGCCTCCTGTAGAGATTAGAAGCTGCTTTAGATCCACATTTTAAAAGTTCTTAGAGTCAGGTCCTGACTTGTGTGAAAGGTCATGAGTGTCACCAGAGAAATTATGAGGATGGATAAAAAGGTGTTGCTGCCTCATTCTCAGAGAGAGTTAAATCAGGAGGACAGCAAGTAACACATCAGTGGCAGAGCTGCAACTTAGCCCCCATCTTCTGAATCTCAAAATGGGCTTTTTGTATGAAAACAGCCTTTCTTGCTTACTAAATATGCATTGGAGCTGTTCATTACCTCTCTCTGTGTTATGCAGTGTGTGATTAGTCATGCTATGGGACTTTCACTGCCATTCCTTTCTGTCAGTGCGGAGGACTTTCTGTTCAACCCATTGCCCATGCTGCCTTTAAGCAAATGGTATTGTTCTGCCACTTTTCAGAGTCCTACACTTATCATTCCAGGAGTCAAAGGCAAAAATAAACAACTTACTCCTTTAATCAATATGATGGCCAATTTTATTTATCCCACAGTCCCCTTCACTCTCCCTGCTCTCAGAGATGCTGAACTTGTAGGGATCTTTTACCCATTTGGCTCTTCACTTTCCAGTTCCCTCACTTCTTCACTTGTAACAAAGACAGATGTGTGTTGACTTCTGTAAAGCTGCTCTAATTTAGGTGTATGGTCTTATTTACCTGTTTCTTTTCTTTTATTCACAGCTACTGAAGTGTCAATATGAGCAGTGCCAGCATCTAACATTGGCTGTCTTGGTCTTACAGTATTTTAAAAACTATACATAGTGGTAAATTTTAATATTTCAAATTTGCCAGTAAGCTAAGTTTATCTGAAGAAATTTGGATTTGAACTTAACATTATTATTATTTTAGACCTGAAATCATAGCAAGCATTTTTTTAATAAGAAAAAACTTTTCTGACTGTCAGTGATGACCTGCTCCTTCTCTGTGTTATTGTAAGACCTGCTTAAGATTTAGAACATCTGTGAATGGATGAATTTTATTATGTCTTTTTAATAACAGGCTAGATTAGGCAGAAGGCATTCAGCCAGCACTTCTTGATGTACCTGCTTATTCAGTTCTGAGTGCTCTGAGACCTCACCACTTGTTTTTATCTCTGGCAATACCTATGCCCCATGGAGACTGATACACACAGAGAGAATCATAGCACTGATTAAGGGGTCTGAAAACACATTTAGGTATCTAGCTTCCAGGGCAGGATTTTATGGAGAACAACATGTTCTTTGCAAGCTGTGTTTCGAAGCCCAGCATGTCACATCCCACTGGCACTCAGCTGGTGCAAACTGGAAGGGTCCATTAAGTTCCCCACGGGGAGTTAAGCATTACCAAAGTGTGAGCTCTTAGAAATGGTGCAGCTCAGGAGGGCTGTCCATGTGAGAGTGAAAAGTGCATTTTTTTGGTAATAGCAGGGGTGCTGGCAATTCAGCACTGTCAATTTTAGACTTGGATGGTGCTTTCCTGCCTAGTCTGTCTGCCCAAGTTATGATGGATTATAATCATCCTCAGCTTGCTTGGTACCATACAGACATGACCATTTTATAGACATTCAGATGTGCCTGTTCTTTCTGAAGGGGTTGCTCCTGCCTGTGGTGATGCAGAGCACTTCTCTCTGGAGTTTGAAATCAGGTGGAAACACTAGAGCTGAGTGCATGCACAAACCCTCATAAATTAACTTTATTGCACTTGCTGTAGCTCACTAGTAATGGCTAGGTAGGCTCCCACATTAAAACAGCTGTAAAGAGAAACTTGGATGAGCACTTCAGGTACAAATATTCACTTCCATTTAATGTAAAGTGATAAGACTCCCACAGCAGATATCTAGAAGTTTGGCATTTAAGTTGCATTCAATGCAATATTTCTGCACTGATCTTAATGCTGCCTCAAGTGAGGGAAAAACAATTAATTAGATCAACTGGTGCTTTAACTTTTTTTTTTTTTAAATATTTCATCAATCCCATACCAGCTGAGGCTGCTAAATTCTATTTCAAAGTTTGTCCAATAGATGTTCTATGCAATCTTTTCATTATTTGGATTTCTGGGATCAATAACCCCTATGAAAGGTAATTTGTTCCACTGTTCTCTTTTAAGTTCCGGTTCTTACACTAGAGCAAATAATCCTAGATATTTCTTAAGGTACATTATTTTCATAATTTAAAGCTGGGCAGTACAACAGAAAAATCTCTCTTGTGGAGAGTCACCAGAAAAAAGTTTACCAAAATTATATAAGTAATTAATCATATAAATAAATCAAAATTTTCTGTTGAAGAAACTGAGTGACAAAACTGAGTGGTAGGAATTTTTCTTTCACATAAGGCAATGCTTTTCTTGTGTTTATTCAAGGTTGATGATCTCTGCCTTAAACACAGAGGGATACAGATAATTTCCATGAGTTATGAATTGAATATGAGTATTTTTTAACTAATCCATGAGATATTTGAGGTAACTTTAAAGAAAATGAGATTAATTTAGCAGTGGCAGTGAATACAACAGGCGCCCACACTGTTCATTTCCTCCAGACCATGGGGCAGAGAGAACCTTCAGCAAGGTTTATGCTTAAAGGATTGCAAAGGACATTGGTTTTATCTCTGGCAGTAATATGCAAGGCAGTAATATCCTTATGCAAGGATTATGCTAAATTAAGGAAAGAGGCTGAGATACCCGACGAGAAAATGTAGAGTCTCAGACCAACTGAGATTGTTAGTCTGGAGCACTGATAGTCAGGAGACAACTTGCAAAGCCCACAATGGAGAAACTGAACTAGGAAATGCTCCAAAATCTTGCACAGAGCCCTGCAAAGCCTAGGAACTCCCTGCTGGAAAGGGCCTGAGAATTGCTGTGGAGGGAGTAGGAGCCAAAGATACACTCTCAGAGAATTCACAGAATTTACAGAATCACAAGGTTGGAAGAGACCCTCAAGATCATTGAGTCCAACCCAGCCCCAACACCTCAACTAAACCCTGGCACCCAGTGCCACATCCAGGCTTTGTTAAACACATCAAGGGATGGGGACTCCACCACCTCCCTGGACAGAAAATTCCAGAACTCTATCACCCTTTCAGTGAAAAACTTTTTCCTAATATCTAACCTATATTTCCCTTGAAATATAGGTTAAGCTATTTTTAGGTCAATCAATTCCTAATATCTAGCCTATTTTGCCCTCTCATCTTGAGTTAAAGCATTTGTGAGGTTCAGGTCATTCCGTGCAGCACAGGAAGAGGTTGTTCCACGGGAAGAGGTTGTTCATGGAGACTGAAATCTCCACCCTCAGACTTTTAGACTTGGCTAGGTAAAATTACCAGTTCTATGGTTCATGGTTGCCCACATCCTACTTTGATTCAAATATTGAAGTTTTCTAGAGGTTCTTTACAGAAAATACATAAATAATTCTCTATCTACAACAGGCTCTGCAGCTCTGAGTTGAAGATAGAATATTTCTCATTTAATGCAAGTCCCCAAACCTGCACATTTCAGGTCTGTGCACCAACCTCAGCTCATGTTCTGGGAGCAGAACAAGGCTGCCCTCATTGAAGCAGAAGTATTAGTTCAGGAACAACATTGTGCTGACATGACTGTTGAGTTTCTACATCAAGAGCTATTTTTTTGCTGTTAAATTGAGTGTCTCTGCAGAGCACTATTGGCAGAAGACTTTAAAACAAGTAACAGGCATTTCAGTCCGTACTGAAAGCAGCAATTCCAGTGCACAATATCTGTAAAATACTACACTAGCTTTTGTAAAATAAACTAGGGTTTTGAGGCAGGAGCAAATTTTATGCAACTTTAAATTTATTTTGGACACCACTAATAAAAATTTCATTGCAAAGATATTGATAATAACTGCTTTATTGTTGAATATAATAAAGAATTTGAACTGTTATTTTGGTTTATATCAGTATTAGAGGTTTTTTATCAGCATTTCTCTTTGAGTTCTGAATTATTGTTTTCAAAACAAAATTAATCACAGAATCACTACTAGGACTGGAAAAGACCTCCAAGGTCATCAAGTCCAACTTCCAACCAATCCCTGCCTTGCTGGCCAGACCAGGCCACTGGTGCCACATCCAGTTTTTCCCTGGACACTTCCAGGGACAATGACTCCACCACCTCCTTGAGCCAACCACTACAATGCCTGACCACCCCTCTCATGAAGAAATTCTTCCTGATGTTCATGGAACACTGGAATAGGTTGCCCAGAGGAGCTGTGGCTGCCCCATCCCTGGAAGTGTTCAAGGTCATTTTGGGCAGGGTTCTGAACAACCTGGTCTGGTGGAAGGGGGCCCTGCCCATAGCAGGGGGTGAAACAAAATGGTGTCTTTAAGGTCCCTTCCAACCCAAACCATTCTGTGATTCTCTGTGATTTCCAGCCAACCTTTTAGACTTTCTTTATTTTAAGTAAATAAGTCAAGACTTATTATGGTTCACATGTTAATTTGTGAAGGGAAATCTGTTCCTCCCAGTCATTCAGCCATTGTCACACTGCCTGTTTGATGCTCCAGAGTCACAGGCTTTGGGTTGGCTGCACATTAAACACTGTGGAGCACAGTTTCCAAGTTCTGAACTTGCCATAAGGAAGAGATGCAACTTCTGTTGCTGCCCCCAAGGACTATTACAACATCCAGCAAGATGCCATGGATAAATAATGGGTTTTGCACCACATATGTTTAAATTTTACTTTGTCCTCAAAGGAACTTACTGAATACATAGTTTATAAAGTCGTTAGAGGCATAGCCTATCTAAATCTTTCTTTAAGACACGAAATCTTCCTGACTGAGTGTGGAAACTACTTACAGGAAACTCAGCTGTTTAGCCCTGATCCTCTGGATGAGTTCTCAGTTTTCAGAATAACAAAGGTTTTAAGCATATGAATGCTTCCTTAGCTGCTTCAAAGTAATTACTCTTACTTTTCAAGTTAAGCACAAAAGCTTGAAAGCTTAACATCTTTTGTCAGTCACAGTTCATCTCAGAAAGAGTTACCATTGTATTGTGCTTTACCTGTGAGACAGCTCTCACAGAAAGTAGAATAAGGTGTCACTTCTTTCTCTGTTTCTGCTTGAGCAGACAGTGGAAATGTTAAATATATGGTTAACTGGATTTGGGAATACTTCAGTTTAGGACAGAAAGCAAACACAACATTTTTTTTCTGCAAGCCATCTGTATTTCTGTAATTGGCTCCTATCAACCCCTCAGAATGTGTTTTCACACTCCTCGAGGACTTTTCCATTTCACACAGTGGCCATGCTGACACCATTCTGCTGCAATAAGCCACAAGCAGGTCCCAGAGGACAGATCCTCACAGAGATCCTTATGGCACCACACAGCAGTGTGGATGCAGTTCCAGGGGTGCACTGAGGTCACTCACACCCCTCTCAGAAAATGTGTCTGAGTAGTGCTGGCTGTGCCCTTACCATGCTCCAGCTTCCCCCTGGAGGATGCATCTCTCTGAAATATCTCACATGAGACCTGACCCTTTCCATTTACCCAATTGCTCTCCCCACACACCTCACCCAGCTCTCTTGAAGAGCCATGGAACCTCATGACAAACTTCTACAAGGGTGAGACTGATCCCAGATGTGTTTACAGCCAGGATGGAGCTCTGCATCAGCCCCCAGAGAGAGCTGTCTGGGAGATTCAGTACAGCAACAAACTGCAGACACTTTGCTCCTTCCTTGACAGCTGTTTATTGAGTTTATAATCAAATGCTGCCTAGGGAGGAGCTCCATGAGCCAACAGGCTTGGCTGAATAGAGGTTTTGTTTGCCAAAGAGCTCTGATTTGGTTGGCAAGCACAAAAGCCAAAGCCAAAATAGGCACCTAGTCAATGCTGGTTGATAATCAGGATCACAAGTCTCCTGAAGTTAGTGTAAGAAGTAAATGAAACTATATTTTCCACATGTAGCATAACAGGGCACTTTCAGCTACTCCCAAAATTTTGCCCAGCAGGTCCTGCTGTACTTAGACCAACTGATAAGCATGGCTTGTATGCTCATTTGTGTTAATTAACATTAATGTGGATGAAAATTCTGACCACCCCAGAGATGTCTGCAGGAATTCCTGCTGCAAAATTGGCCATTATGCATAGATAAAATACTTGTAAATAATCCATATCAGGTATTCCTGTAGATGCAGGAGGCTTTTAGAATATCACAAACCACTTCCACATGTGACATATCCTGCAAGACTACAACTTTCCACTTTTGAATCTAAGATGATAGTAAGGTTTTTCCAAGTAAAAAATCTCACCTCAAGATTGCAGAAAATATTATATGCACACAACTGTGTATATATTTGCTTTGACACACCAGAGATCACAATCCTAAATTTGGCCAAGCTTCTTTTTATTCATTTCAATGGATTTCTAATCTCATATGGCTTAGTCTGGCAGGACTTAAAGCTGTTACCTTTGATGGTTGGTCTTTAAAATCAATTTTTATGTTGTAGTCCATATGAGGCCAGCAATGTCCATGGTACATAAAGTGCCAATAAAGAGGTGAATCAATCTAAATAAAGACCTTTGGGACTAATGCTAATTAAGATCAATGAGTTAGAGAAGATTCCATACAAATATGTGCAAGTTGTTTGTGTACAGCCTTCAGTTGGAAGGGAACTGGAGTGGGTGGATCCATAGCATTTATTAGAATGATGCAAACATTCACAAAAAATAATACATTTGTCAGAAATGTTGGGAAAAGATGCTACTGAGTGGATAGTGGAAGATCTTCCTTATTAAATTGAAAATAAAATAGAAAGTGTCTACTATTAAGTGTTTAAGACGTGTATCTTGCCTTGACTATGACCTGCAGTCATTGCTGGAGACATTAGTGAAACACTGGACAAATGTTGAAATGAAGTATATTTTTTCTTAGGAGGAAGACAGGATGCTGAAGGAATGTTTTTGGGGTGAAGAACCAGCTGGGGGAGATCAAAGTTGTTAAAGAGTGTGAGATTTTAAAAAATCTTGCACAGTGGGCAGATGAAGCAAAAAATAGTTTACAACAATCACAGAAATGGACTCCCTGACATGGTGGAGGTTCATCTTTCCTTGGAGACATGTAGACAAATTAATAAGGGAAAGCATGTACTGCACCAGAAAAATAATGGTAAAAATCTGAAATGAGATAAAAGCACAATGTGATATTTACCAAGTGACTGCTTGTCACTTCTGCAATTTATCTTCCTGTTTCAGCTCCATTTCATGGGAGAAAAGGCTATTTAATGATTCAAAAAGGGGAAAGAGGCAATTGCAGAACTGTTTTATACATATGACCTGAAGTTGTAGGGCTGGAATGAGGTAGAGGTTGATTCTTTGAACTCCTGTCTGGATATTTTTGAATATTTTAGAGCAAGAACCTGTCAGGAGGATGGGGAGGTGGGTAAGAGTCTGTGAGATAATGCACACAGTTGGGCTTCATGTGTTTATTGTAAGGCTGGAGGCAGAGAACTGAGTGCAAACAATGAGGCTGAGAAACTTAAAGATATAATTATAATTGCTCTAAATATAATTACAGAAAAAAAAATAAAACTCAACTGACTAGATCTTGTATCCAATTACAAAAGAGCAGTACATTCCTTCTGAGAGTAATTATTTTAGGTAAATGTAAGCAACAGATACATGAGCAGAAGAGATTAGATGAAAAATTGTTTGGAATAATGTGTCTTTGGGAAAGAACTGTTGAATGTGTTTAAAATGTTCTTAAGCAAGAAAAAGAGAATAACTAACTTTAAGTGAATTATTAAAGAGCAGTAGAAAATGGAAAATGTTCACTTTATATTGCTAAACTATACTTACAAGTATAAATTCATTTAATCTTGTTGTAATCACTCAATTTACAGCCAGAGGAAGAAGTGGACTTTTCTAGGACACAATTCCTTTCATCCTAATGAAGACATCCAAATTAGGCCAGATGAATTACACTTGAGCAGTGACTATGTCATCTCAATGAGTGCAGAGAACATTTAAATGCCTTCCTCATATGTAGATATCTACATTTGTAGGCATTTCCAGTCATGTGAGATGAATCTCATTCCAAGACTTCATTTAGGGTGGCACAGGAGGACACAAGTAAAGCAAAAGCTTTGGGTAAGAAAGGATTCCTAAAGTTACATAGCCAGACCCAGATTCAAGAATTGGTGTGAAATTGTCAGATAACAAAATCAAACATCACCAAGTCAGAGGTTTCTCCCTAAGATATGAACTTCAAGCAGAAAAGAAATATTAACAGCATCAAAAATTTTCATGTAAAAAAAAAAGGAGGGATTTTTCAGCCCTTCTTTCAATTTTTTGAAGTGTGTGTTAGATTATGTATACAGTAAATAAAAAAATAAAAGGGGAAAGTGCCTTTTCACACTGGTAGAAATGCTCATTTGACTGTTTTTGTTGAGACTAGCAAAATATATCAGTGTCTTCAACAGGAGCTGAGGAACAGCTGGGTAATTAAAAACAAAAGCAAAAGACCAATTTTTTTGCTATTTTGGGACTTAATGACATCCACCATGGCAAAACTATTAAAGAGGGAATTGGACCTATATTGTATTTTTTTTCTTAGTATCCTTCCCATAGGAAGGAAAGAGATAAATGTAGCATCAGTAGGTGAGTCACAGCTTCCTAATCAATATTTTGGTTTCCATGTATGTGTAATCTTTCTGTGTCTCTTCTCCCAAAATGTAGAATTAACCCCTTAGGAGAGACAAGCAGCCACCATACCACAAAGAAATCTGGGAAAAGGGTGTGTAACTGTCAGATTGGTGCAGTCACACTTGATTTGTATTATTATTTTGGGAAAAAGACAGAGATGTACTTAAAATCTTTATAAATGGGAAAGTTTTCTTGTGTTTGGAATCCATTAGGCATTTGATGCAAACCAGATTTGCAGCAGAAAATGAATACAGCAGGACTTAACACCTTGAAAATTGAAGTGTAGGAAACAAATCAATGGATGCTCGTGGAGTGGTCTTCCTCTGGCAATGAGAACAATTCTGTGCTGCAGTAAATTAGACCAGATTATTTCTGTGAATAGAACTTTATTGCAAATGTCTTCTCTCGTTTTGTTAGTAAATAGCTTACAATTGGCTGTGATACCCTACAACTCTGTTGTGTTTATTATTCATAAGAATTTGCCAAACAGATGCACTTTTAAGTAATTTCCAAGCTCTGAATCACTTGGTAGCTGCTTCTCAGAAGCTGTACTACAAAAACAGTCTGTCACATACTTAATCTGGGATTAATGGAATTTGTTGTACACTGGACTTGGGGTCAAGCCATATTCACAAATCTGGGTGCATTTTACTATGTTGGTTGCTCACACATTTTT
>VZSJ01003177.1:26567-52902 GCA_013398405.1 Pheucticus melanocephalus | reverse complement strand
GTAATCAAATAAAAGTCATAAAGATTAAATCCATAAATCAATGTTTTTAAGCTTTTAATTAATCAGAATAATAATTACTATATTAAATTTTCATTTAATAATAGAAGAATTGTTCAATTTTTAGCCTTTTCTTGGCATTATTTGGAATGTCTGGCTTCTTTTTATCTGAAACTCAGAGTTCATCCTGTCCTAGTTGGTATCCTCACAATTACAGGTCAGTTGCAAAAAAAAAAAAAAAAACAAAAATTAGATGCCTAATGCAGTCATGTTAAGTCATTAGATTCCTTGAAATTTTTTCATTGTCTTGAGGAAAAAAAAGTAGATTTGGCATGATCCCACTAGAAGATTTGGCTTTCTGGGTACCATGTTTTCTGTTGATGAAATGTATCGATGCAAGCTACATCCATGAAGATATTGCTGACTAGGAATGCCCTGGCATCTGTACAAGGTCAGGCCTAACAGCCTAAAATTTCCTGTCCTTTAACATTTGTATAATCTAAAAAGTGGATAACTGGCTTTTCTTTTTAAAGAAAGTTAATAGTGGTGTCACTTCACTTTTCCACAAAGCCTCTTGTTAAAAACTTTAGACCAAAAACATACGTGTGAGGTTATGACACTTCTGGTTTAAACCCCACACCTTTCATATGAATTCAGTCCTGGTCAAAGTAATTATTTGATTTAAGTGAAGAGAGCCTTATCTCTGTTAAAGGTAGGACAGGGTAGCAAAAGGATTGAGAAATTCACAGCATGAAAAAACAGGTGAAGGAAGAAACATCTTGTTTGAGACCCAGGCACCTTTCAAAATGTAGCAACCTATATTTGCCTTAAATTGTGAAAATTGGGGAAAAGATGAGGGTGTGGGATCAGCATGCTTTTGTTGTGTGAATCCATCCATTTTTTGACTTTGTGTATTCTTGTTGACTTTGATTTGCTTTTTTTTTTTTCCACGTTCTATTAAAACCAAGCTTACAGACCTGATATGTCCATTTTAAAATGTTGAGAAGATATTTCTGAAAAAAAATAAACATGAAAAGGATGGACTTTGCCTCTTATTTTCAACCAATTACTTTTTATATAAAACCCTACTCTAATATCCAACAACACACAAGAATGTTGAATTAGCTAATGAAGTACTTTTCTCTATTTAAACACAGTTACTTTGAACATTTGACTTTTTTTAGCAAGTCTTTGTCATTAGCTAAAGAATGCATTCATTAGCTTATAAAATTTTCATAGGCCTAACAAATCTTATTTGCAGAATACACTTATTAATTTTTACTTTTTTTATTCATAAGAAAAAATATCTACAGCATTTCAGGAAACATCACAATTTCTGCAGTTTGGTGTTTGTACATTGCTGGCCAACTTGCATGAGGCAGTTACTTAATGTTTTAATTTTTCTTAAACCCTGGAAATGTGCTTCATGGATTGAAAACTCATTTGAATACAGCAAAGAATCCTTGCATAGAAATGAGTCGGTCAATCCCTTCCACAGCACCAGCTCACAAATATGTGTGGATAATAGAAAGATTCTGCTTAAATTCTTAGTGCCAGCAGAAACAAAAAGCACCCAGGCTAAGCCATTATTAAGATATAAATAGGCTTGTAAACAATTTAATTGCATAAAAGAGTTGGTTTCCTTGGGACTACAGCAATTTGCATAATGAACTGCAGCAGTAGCCCTTCAATATTCTCTGCTGACATCAAGGCAGGTTGTCAGCTCTTGCAAAGCTGGGCAATATTTGCTTGCAATCCTTCATTCAGGGGAGGAGCCCTGAAAAAAGGGAAAGTGTGTGTCTTGGGGCAGGGGCTGGGGAATTTTTCTATACATCTGGTTTTAGAATGGTAACTGATAAAAAATACATGCTCCTCTCAAATAATATCTTGTCAAGAATGATTATCGCTCTCTTACCCAAGCTCAGATGTCATAAAGAACCTCTCAGTCTATCAGGTCTATTTTTTCTCTAGCCATGCCTGAAACAATGGCTTAGCCCTGAAAGTTTCCTGTTTTATAAACATCATCTGCTGAAGAGGCTTTTCATTTACAGCTTTAACTGTGAGTTTGTCCTGTTCAAGAGAATGGATATTACCCCATTATTTAGTCATCTAAACATAAGTGTTTAGCCCCATTTTGGGTAATCCATGGACAATCAAGACATGGGAATGAGACTTGAAGATAAAGAGTCACAGAGTGGGAAGGAGGTCTCTGGCTGGTGCCCTGGCTCAGAACCAGGTCATGAATCCAGATCAGGTGGTTTAAAAAAGCTTTAAAGCTTTATCTATTCTGACCTGGAAAATCTCAAAGTGTTTTAATCCCACAACTTCCCTGGGCAACCTCTTCCCCTGCTTCATTGTGCCTCAGCTCCCTCCTTTCGAAAGGGAAGCTGCCAGTCAGAAAATTATTTCCTAGAGATATTATAAAGCCACTAAAATATCTGAAATTGTTAATAAGGAAGTAACATGGTGTTGGTTATGGAGATTTCACTTAATGACACAGAGGGACTAAAGTTGCAAGGCTGTTCAACTCATTCTTCATCAGTAAACCTACCTGCAAATCTTACATATCCCAGATACCAGAATTTTGCAAAATTTTAGTCTAGCTTTATTAAATGCTGATAGTAAATTAAAAAAATAATAATCTTAAAAAATCTTGATAACAGATTAGTAAAACCACATATATATTGATATAATACATATATTGTCATGATACCTTGTAAATTTAGTTCTTAAGGCTCAAAATTAGTCTTAGAGTGTTCCATAATTTGGGAGAGACTTTGTTATGTTTTGTTGGTTTGGTTTAATTTGATTTTCTTAGGGTTTTTTAAACCCATAATTAGTACAGGTTAAAAAAAACAAAACCAAAAAAGAACAAAAACAAAACCAAAAAACCAAAAACAACTTTATCAGGTTAGGATGTTTTACAAGTAAAAATGTTCCCAGAATTTTAAATCTTTTTTAGCCATATTTCAGTGCATATCACTGTACCAAAGACCTCACTTTGACTAACCATGACTCTCTGGCCTGGGATTCAGCATCAGCAATATAATTGTAGCAAATGAAAATATTTACTGAATATTTTTTTCTTTAGACATCAGTGTGAACCTTGGATTCCTATATTCCTATCTAAGTGTGTCTCTTGGATGGATGGCAGAAGGGGGATTTAGGGGAGGATTAAGGATAAGTCCTCTTCAAATATATTTTTACAAGCAGCCTTGGGAAACTCATCTGTGAAAAAACACACCCAAGAATTATGAGAGGCACCTTTGACTGCAACCCTCACTGCCTTGGCATTTTTGCCTGCCTCTTTTCCATCAGTTTTCCTTTTGTTCAGAAATATTAGTTCTGCTTTCATTTTCTCTTTCTAAACTCAAAAAGTGAAAAATGACTGATACAGGGTGTTTTCTGTAGTTTTATTGTTTTGTTTTGGTTTTGGTTTTCTGTGGGGTTTTTTGTCTTGTAATGGCCCTTAATGCTCAATCTGGAGAGTTTTTAGCAAGTGTGGTAAATGCTGAACTGATGTTACCTGGATGTCAAGGGCCAGAATCCTTCCTAGGATATATAAAATATTCACAGCAGATGCACAGGCCAACAATTTGCTGGTGCAGCACATACAATAGTTTTGGGAGCTTTGAGGGCATAAGAAACTGGAAAGGACTTAAGGGTGATGACTGCATTAGCACTGCACATTTCAATTTCACTGTTGTCCTGATACATTTATTCAATTTCTCAGAATGAATAACGTCATTAACACTGAATTTCTTCCAGAGGAACAACACAAACATATCAACTAAATTCATTTTGAATCCATTTCCCTTCCTACTGTCAGCCAGTGCTCTTGGTCAGACACTTTGGAAGATTATTTCCTGGACAGAAAAAGAGAAATGCTATTCTGTCTAAAATTATGTTGCATATTACATTTCTGAAGGATTATAAAATTCATCCTCACAATAGCGGCTGATTGCTCCCTGTATTTTCATTACTTTTCCCTATTTTGATCTATTCATAGTGGCATTGGAGGGAGATTTAAGAATTTTATTTCTGTGTGGCTGTGGGAAGTTAGATAAGTACTTTTTCAGCTTGCAGAAAACTATTATCTACTCCCATCGTCTTCTTAAAAATATCCATTTAAACACAACTGCTTTGCTCATGGAAAAGATAGCAGCAATGTTCATGAGATTAAAGGTTCCCACTGCAGTCATGTCTCACTCTGGATGCAGAGAGCAGAGTCTGGATGCAGGAAGCTGCAGCTTTATTCTGTCCCCAGCTGCTCCTCACTGCGTCAGGAATTTCTGCACCTCCCAGTTTCCAGCACACCAACTTCTGTGCTGCCTCCTTTGGCAGGTACAAGCCCTAAAATCAAAATTATTTGTGTGTTTTCAATGTTTTCCAAACCATCTTTCACTTGCCTGATAACAGAGTTACTGTGTGTGTGGGTGTGCTGGAACACCTGGATGAACCTTTTGGAGGAAGAAGGGAGAGGAGATGAGGAGTCACATGAAGCAGGGTAGAGCAGAGCACAGGCATGGAGAACTTGCAGCTAAAACAGCAACATCCCAAATCTTGCTTCCAATTACTCCAGCTTCCTCCACAATAAATTTAAACCCCAGAAGGGGAAAATCTCTTGCTCTGAGAGGACCTTGGAACAACCCCCAGAAGACCCTGAATCCTGTATATGAACTTGAGAGGTAGAAGATAATGAGCACCAATTTCTTTCAAGTTCAAAGTTTCCCTTTATAAGTGGCAGGTTCCTTTTGCTTCTATGCCATTAAAGAATTTAAGCTGATTCATTGTTTTTCATGCAGACTTGTCCAGGATAATGACAGTGATGGTGATGGAAGTCTTCTGTGGAAGAGATTAATGGCATTCCCACCGGGTCTTTAAGAGGCAGAGGCTGGGCTTTTGTAAAGGGACAATGTCAAGTTTTATCTTCTTTTTTTTTTTTGCCAGGATTGGGATTAAACACTCAAGATGGTATTTCTTGTTCAGACTCAGATGTTTGTTAGTTCTTTTCTATGCTACAGTCTCACAAGCCATGAGTTCTACAGCACTTTAACAAACTAAAAATGGAGCCCTATCTCTCTCTACAAGGCCTTTTAAGAATAAACTCTGCAATTAAGAAATGACATCTAAATTATTTTTACTTTTAACCCAATAATGAACCATCCATGGCCCACAATGTGAACCTTTTTATCCAATTAAACAAAACCACCCAAACCCATGGAGAAGAAGGTGAATAAGAAGGACCAGCCTCTGCCCTAAAACCTCCATCTTGATTCACATATATCACTATATTCTAAAACCTTAAACTCTTAAGTTTTCCCCCCTGTGATATTACACACTTCTATTCAAACTCCACACCCACAGTCCCAGTTCTGTCATTCCATTTTGGAAGCCTTTTCCACGGCTTCAGGTCAAATACAGTGTTCTCTTGGGGGTCGGTGCCTGTCAGCACAGAAAGTCTGAAATTCTCAGTAACCAGGGTTCCAAAAGGACAATATCAATTTGTGAGAAATTTTGTCTTCTCAGTTCTCAGTCTTGGTAAGTGAATTTGCCTTTGGTGGAAGTCTGCTGCTTTACATAAGCAGTAAATTAAATCAACTTCTTAACAGTAGTTTCTACTGATAATAAAATACTACATTCTATAGTAAAAATAAAATACTGTCTTCACTAAAATATAAAAGAGATAATTTTGAATAAAAAAAGCATTTTCAGACTGGCTGAAAGCTAGTAAAACTGATTTTGTTAAATTTGAAATTGTTCCTTTTCTGCTTGCCTCCATTCAAATAGTGTTTCTGTAATTACCATGTCGTAGCAATTATAAAAAGAGGGGGAAATAAAATGGTTTAACTACATCAATTATTTTCAAAATATTAAAGCTATTTAATAAGAAAATTTATATATTTTCTTCCCTGGGAGAGAAAAAAATTGAAATACAGCTTACAGAGGTATTACAGAGATCACAATAGCATACCATTATTAAGTGTGTCATTATACAAAAGCTGCATGCAGAACAAAATAAAATGAGATCAATACGACACCTCTTAATTTTTCTGTGTGGGATTAAGAATTTATGAGCAGGTTTTAACAGATGCCACATTCCACTGCTCACAGCCCTGCTGAGCACCTTGATAACACATTGCCCTCTGTAGGACTGAGTGCAACCTCAATCCAAGGAGAAATGTAAAGCTGGGGAGTCTGGGAACCCATAGGAACAGCTCCCAAATCCATGCCTAAATTTCTGTTGACTTTGCAGTGAGAGCTCACTGTTTCTGAAAGATTCTCTGGACGTTTGTATTGATCTGTCTCCTGCAAAATCTTGAGCATTGTTACAAAAATCTCAACAGCATCTTTGACTATTGTGGGAAGTTATTACCTAACTCTTGCTCTGGAGGATTTTTCCTTAAATTCATACCTTTATAGAAGCAGCCTCAACAAAGGTAGAATTTTTCATAGGTACAAAGCACAAAATTGACAGTTGTGTTGTGAGTGATGGAGTGAGAACTCATAGCAAGAAGTAGTTTTCCCATTGATATTTACCAAGAAAAGTTTATTTTTTTCCATTGTCGAATTTCTGGGAAAGACAGTTTACAAAAACTGGTTTTCCTAGCACTTTGCTTAGCTGTGGGTTTCATTTTTTAGGTGGGTTATTTGACACATTTGGAGATTTTAGTGTCTGTGGAATATTCACAACATCCACTGAAGAAAAAGTGAGTGCTGCAGAGGCTCAAAACCTCTGACAAAAGAGGCTGAAGGAACCCCAAATATTGATCAAAGTTACAAAAATTTCTTTAGTTCCAGCTCCTGTGAGCTCCTGATTTTGTCACTACAAATCTGCTACTGATGTCAACCACCAGTTTGAGTGGATAGCAATTGTGCTGCTGCTGAAAATAGTGGGTGAAGAACTTTTAACTCAAAACTCTTCGAATGTAAAATGGATATATGTATTTGATAGTGTTAAGAGTGATGGTACTAATTAAAGAATAGCAACTACTAATATTATTTGCAGCAATAGTTAAGCATTTTTTTCTGTGAAGTTACAAGTCAAATGTTGTTAATTTGTAATCAAAGTTATGAAAAGACCTAAGGGAAAAGCTGTTCTCACACAGTATCAAAAACTTCTGGAATACAGTAACTTAGAGAAACTAATACATTGTTAAGGGTTATTTAATTAAAGTATTAAAGAAAATAGGAGGAAAAATGGAACTTTATGAGCAAGTTACCAAGGAAACCAGTTCAAACAGTCCACAATTTTAGCCTTTAGCATTTGGAGACACAAACACAGACATACAGAGACACACACCCCTAATTTTAGAGTCTGCAGTTATTTTTACATTCTGCCGAAAGCTAGAGTCTTCAAGGATTGATTTCATCTGCAATAAAATCAATTTATATTGCTTGAAATGTACTTTTGACATTGTATTAAACCACATCAATGCAAATTCATTAGATTGGATAAATGGATCATTTAACTGTTCCACTAAAGTTTGTAATCTTTTATTTCTTTATAATCAATGCAAACACTACAAGAAGTCATTTTATTCATGGTTGTATCTTCAATACACAAATGTACAAATAACTAATGGAAATGCTGGTGTCTCTGCAGCAAAATAACACTACAGATACTTCATCCATACAGTTCCCAAAACAGTATCTGCATTCAAGGAATTGTAGTCAGGAATTGTTTGATGGCATCCTGATGGATAAAACCATGGCATAAAGTAAAACCATAGCAAGGAAAAAAGGGGGAATATTTCTTAGGTCCCTGTCCTTGCACTTATTTTTGCTAATGTAGCCTTCTTTATAAGCCCAGGCAGCATTTAAGTCTCATTTAAGCACAGTGTTATTTGCCTACCAGTTTCTGGAGATCCTTGATGTAAAAAAAAATATCTTGGAAAGAGGCCCCAGAACTTAAAAGGTATTTTAAAATGGTGAAAAACATCATGGCAAAACCAGCCAGAAACCAGGGTCACAAGGGTGAAGGGAAAAGGTACTTCTGTGCCATTTTAAGTAAAGAAAAATGAAATAAAAGGAAAGAAATCCGGCAGAGGGAGGAAGAGAAAAAAGGAGGAACCTCATGTCCTTACTTCCAAAAGGGAATGAAACAAAAACTGAGACCAAATTGTGGGCAGATGGACTGAGGGTGCTGTGGGAGCAGAGAGCCCTGGCAACATTTTCCACTGAGCCATAAAATCACAGAATCACAGAATGGTTTGGGCTGGAAGGAGCCTTAAAAATCAGAATCCAACCTGCCTGCCACAGGCAGGGACAGCTTTCCTTTTCTGTACACAGTAGAAGTAATCTCATTATTATTTTTTGGAATATTTAGAATTCAGTAAAACCTTTAAAAATTCACCACAGCCCTGGGTCCAAGGTCAGCACCAGCCCCACCACCCTGCAGTGCCACCCAAGCCAGGTCACAGCTTTCAGCACTGCCCATGTGGAAAGAAGCAACTGAGTGTGCAGGTGTTGGGAAGGATGGAAGTTTGACAAGAAATTCTCACAGATATGTGTGCTTAGCAGAAAGATTTTTAAATGTAGAGTCTGATGAAGGAATAGAGATGGAAGCAAGTTTTGATATAGAAGAAAAGAACTGCTGAGCCAGTTTTACTGGATAACCAAGGAGGCAAAGGGTGTGTTAGTTAGAAGGGATTTTATGATTAGAACAAAGGATAAACCCACCCCAAACAAGAAGATGTTTTTACCAAGCAGAAAGAGAGCACAGGCAAACAAGTCAGCAAATGTTGCAAGTAGAAAAAAGGTCTCAGAATTTTCCACTGCAAGAAAACTGAAAAACAACTTCTAGCTTAAACTGTAATGTACTGACTTTTAGTGATTGGAGAACAGTGACATGAATATGGTAATTACAGTAGTTATGATAGGCTAGAGATAAAAGTTAAGGTACAGACTGGTTCTACTGTATGAAGATGCTCAACAAAGAAAAGTCTATAATGCATTGTCACCTAAACTCAGGGTCTCCAGGCCTGCCTGCAGCTGGAGCTGACAGCTGTGGGCACAGCTCTGTCACCCACCACCCTGGGCTGCTGTAATGTCTTGGATGGAATAAACTGCATTTTGGAGAGCTCCTGGAGTCCTGCATCTCTCATTTAGGCTCTTATGGAGGGGCATCCCTCTAATGCTGGGGACCAGCTGGCAGTGAGGGTAGAAATACTCAAATACTCTTTGCCAGGCTTTACAGCACTTTTTACTCACAGAAGTGTTGCAGAAATCTCTACTTTGATATGAAGTCTGAATTTTTTTCCCCATATTTTCTGTGCAGCATATCATCAAGTCATGTTCTGTCTATCACCTTTTCACATCTTCTCTTCCAGTACACTACTCCGTACTTGGCAAGAAGATGCACTTTTCACATCTTTTTTTTTATTGCCTTACAAAACCAGCTAAGACATTTTTACTGTCAGTTCTTATTTGCAGTATTTCCCCCTTTGTAGTACAGACAGAACTCTTCAAGTGGAGAGACACAATGTGAAAATCTAAGTAACAAAAAACCAAGGCAGACCTTCAGAGGCACTGCTTGATATTTATGGCATAAAGAAGGATATATAAAGTTTCTAGTAGGATAAATGGCTAACTTTTCATAAGTGCCATGTACTGCCCTGAAATTGTTTCAGTGTTTGGCTTAGATAATTAAATAGTATTGTCTCATTATTAAATTTTGAAATACAGTCCATTAAAAATTAATTTACCAGCCTTTAGCAATGAAATCCAGTTATGGTGCTGCACTGAATAATAGAGACTCTGGCAATAACTAATTAATTAACTAACAGTAAAACAACTTTCACCAGTTACTGCTAAAAATTGGTTAACATTTAAGGATGATCACATAGAAGTCACTAATCCAAGATTTCCTTATTCAAGAAGTAACAGGTATGAATTTAGAGAGACTTGTACTGTGGTAAATCCAACATTTTATTCTTTGATAAATAAAACTGATCTCCTTATTTCTTTTTAGGTCAGAACATCAAGCTGACTGACCCACAGATTTAGAAGCTGCATTCAAGATAGATATTCTTTATTTTACATTTATAGTTCTGAATAACATTTCAACTGTCAGGAGAATGTCCTGTGGATCTATTCATGATCTCAGAGCAGAATTCACAGAAATAGTTTAAGTGTACTGCTCCACACAATGACCTCAAGCTGAATGTTGTGGCTTTAAGTCGTTTTCTGAAGCAATCTGCTCTGTTAATTTGATTAGCTCAATCATTTGATACATCTGATTAATTAATTCATATTTAGCCACCATTAAGTATTAGCAAATCACTAAGGGATTAAAACATCTTTCTGTATGAATGCAGCTCAATTTCTTTCATTGTTGCTATATCTGCTTCTTCTTCATCTTTTTCAGATTTGTTTTTCAGAATTAAAACCTTATGGATTCCCTAATTACTTGAAAAATATTCAGGAATTAATTACTTCAATTGATCAATACACATTCATCTGCTTGAAATGCACTGTGTGCCCATGAATCTACAAAAAAAATCCTTGAATATTGTAGATTAAAGGATGACAAATAAGTAGGTACCATTTTATGCAGGACTGAAGGGAAAATGCAACAGAGAAACTTTCCACTAGAAAAAGTAAAGGTCTCAAGATGAAAGATCAGCAAATACTTTCTCAATTTTAAACCTTTGTTTTTCTTTTTTATTTTCTTTTTAATCTAATTTAGTTTCCAAATAATAATTCCTAATCAAATACTCTTCATGTCTTTCTGGTGAGTCATAAAGGTGATGGCAGAGAGCAGAAAAACATTCCTGCTCTTGTAGAAGAAAGTTTTCATTGGACTCTAATCCCACCATGCAGACAAATCTTACTGTAAAATTCAAATATATTAAAAAATGTTTTGAGTGAAAAGCTGGGCACAAGCAGCAGTGAAGAGCTGCATCATCCAGGAATATGAAATGGACTTGTGCTAGATCAAAGGTGTGGGTCTTGCCTTCAGTCCATGGAAATACAAAAACTTAGAAATGGAAGTTCAAGCTTGGATTCCAAGCTCTTAATCCAAAATTAATAATAATACATGTGTGAGAACAAGTAAAATGAAATAGGATATTCAGTTTAAAAATTGAATTAATTCCATTAATTGAATTAATTCCAAAAATTGAATTAATTCCATTAATTCCACTCCAAAATATACTGCTTTGTATCTTTTACCTCTATAAATTCAATTTACTAGTAACCACATTATGGTATTAACTTTAAAATTAGTTAAAATATTTGACTGGACTGGTCTGATAATGGAGGATCTTCCTGCTTTGGTGGAAGGTTGGGTTTGTGTCAGACAAACACACTTGTATGGGGACACAACATAACCTGTAGCAGCTGTGGAGTGGATGAAGGTTTGAGAAATGCTGATGCTAATAGAAAGTCAACATCATTAGATCACAGGGACTGACAGTTTTATATCTCTCAGATTAGTCTGTCATTCCTATTTCATATGTCTTTTAATCATTATAGTACACAACAAAACCAAAACCAAACAAAACTAAAACCAAACAAAACCAAATTTTGGAATCTTAGTTTCTATATTTGCACCATAAAACCATGACACTTGTTTCAGATTTCAGTATGATTTCTTGAAGCCAGACATATGTAATACTCTCTTCTCCTAATAATAATAATTCTACAAAAAATATGTCTTCATACCTTTTTTCCTGATAAGTAAGCAAAGGTTCTGCTTCAGCCTATCAGAAATGTATTATTATGCTGTGAAATTGAGAATTTATGCTGTGTCCTGGGGTGGAAAGAGGACAAGCTGGATATTTGCTTAAGAGAGAAAATTCTGGAATAGTGGGGGAGGCCCATAAGCAGCCAAGAGGGGTCACTGGGGTGAAAAATCCTCAAAACTGCCAACAGGATTTGTTTGTACTTTGCTGAAAGACAAACCAGGAGAGAATTGATGTATGTGCAGTGTAAATGGTGATAACAGGCATCCAGCTCTGACAAATTCTCCACCTGGCCATGTAAATTTATTTGTTTTTTACAGACCACACCTCCCATGCATGATTTTGTTCGCAGCAAAGATTCTCATCCTACAGAAAATAATTGCAGAAGTCTGGGGTTTTTTTTAAGGTTACACAGTCAAAACTTCCCCAGAGAAATCCAAAGGGGCTGTGATGATGGAGGCTGTCAGGGCCAGAGCCCCATCCCTGCAGTTAATATCAAATGTCTTCCTCAAACCCTGTTACTGACTGGACACACTGACACCAGGACAGGCCCATTCCACAATTATTTTCAAAGCTTCTTCTTTTTTATAACATTGCTTTGGCTTGGGAAACAACAACCAGTCTCCATCTCATTGCTTCTGCAGTCCTTACTGGGCAGTCACAAAGCAAATATTAATCATATTAATGACCTTGTACATCACTGAAATGTTAACCTTCAGCCAATAACTCAGATTCAATGGATCGTTTGGGTCCAGGCTTCTGAATTTGAAATGACCTTTCCCTGTCTGAGAAAAATTGACACTGTCCCATTTAAGTCACAGTTTGTCAGCCTGGATGGTCACAGACAATCAGTCAATGCAATTTGGACTGGCATCTATGGAGGCAAAAAGAAAAATAAGTCTCACAGGGTTCAAAAGAAAGCACACAATACAGTCAGGGCAGTGCGGGCCAAGCCATAGCATCTTCAAGAGGAGCATCAGCCAAAAAGGAGATGACCCACACAAACAGCCATAAGTTTGCTGGTGAGACATTTAATGTTTTTAAAAGAGACAAAGATTAAAAAATTTACTCCCATTTTCAATGGGGCCCAGTTCATTAATCGGGAGATGGTGAATCTGGGCATACATTGAGCTATCTTTGAAAAATACTTTTAAACTCTCTTTAAAAAGGGGAAAAGACCAATCAGGGGGAAGCTTGCTGTTTGATTTCCTTTAGATATTTTTGTTGTCACTTCTCTTAACAATTGTGGGTTAGGGACTCAGGGAAAGAGATTTTCATTATGTGCATTGCTGAATTCCTAACTCAGTGCAAAATATTGTTTCCCAGAAGCCACAAGTGAAATATATCTCTGAAAATATATAATAAACCAAATTTTCACTTAGATACTTTTGTGTTCTTCCTAAAGTTTGTTTCTAGGATTTGAAGTTAGAATCATAAAATCAGAAAATCACAAAAACGTTTAATTGCATCTCTTAGTTGAATGGATGCCTTGTTTTGTGCCTGTTGCCAGAAGTTGAGTGATAAGCAAGAGACCAGTTTTGGTTTGTTTGGGGTATTTTCTTTGCATTGTGAAATTTTTTTCTGTTAAAAAATGAGGGAAGTTTTTGTTTGTTTGTTTGTTTTTCATAAAAATGTTGTAATTTAACATTCTCATTAGATTAGGAAAAAAAATCAAGCCCAAACAAACACAAAAATCCTACTCTCTACTACCATTACAATGGAACCATTAATTGTTTTGTACTGCTTCTTATATTCTCAGTCATCATTTTAATTATCGAGTTAAAAAAATAAAGGACCTGAAACTTTTTTGAAGAAAGTAATACTTTCTTCTAAAGCTCATTTTGTCCCAACAAATAATTCATTTGAAAACAAAAAAGGCTTAACTAATGCTTTAACTGGTTCTGAATCTCTGCAGAGTGAGCTTTTCTTAAGGTTTCTGATTGGGATCTACCATATGTGAATTTTAACCACATCTCACACTTGGACTTGTAGAAAACACCTGTAGGACCTGTTTTGGTAATAAACAGACATCAGGGTTCTAAAAAATTGAAGGAGAAAGTGAAAATATATCTTAGAACAGTTATCAAAGTCAGTCCAATTTCTTCTTTAAGCCAAGCAAAGCCATCCTTGACTTGGCAGAGGGGGATGCTGAGCTCTGAGGCTGCTGCAGCGCAGAGCTCACACAGAGGAGATCTGGTTCTCTTCAGCTCTCTGCACCCCTAAAGCTGCATTCAGGCTGCAGGATGTGCAGGTTTCAGGGAGGAAACCTGATGACAGATAATGCAATGTTCCACTAAATGCTGCAGAAAGCCACTCACTGTCAGCTAATAAACTCCTAAAGAAAAGGGAGGATTGGATTATAGCTTACATTAAAGTAGATCAAAGGAGTTATTTTCATTTATACTCTAGTAACATGGAGAAGTCTCAGGGCCTATTTGTTACAAAATCTTCACTAAATCAAAACACTGCAATTCATCACCTTACACAGAAATATAATCTGCTGGTGAAGTTTTGATCTTTGAATTCTGATACATTTTTTTCCTACATTCTCCTGCAAAATTCAGTTGCTCTCCAGCAATAGCATCATTGCATAATAAATATGGAACTAACCAGAAAATCTGTATTGTGGGGAGGTGATCACTATGGAGAACTTTAGATTAAGTTCCAGATAGTGAGTACTCCACTAATCAATGACTTTTGTTGGAATTTTAGCTTCATCTAGAAAGATAATTACTGGTTGCAAAGTTCAGACCCAACATATGAAGATGTTGGACTCTAAATTAAAAATCCAAAACTTGAGCTCAGTCAGTTTTTAATGGTCTACAGAAAAAAGCAGTTCCTTTGAGAATTCTGATGTAACTCTGAGATTTGGGGATGATCTATTCTGCTTTAGAACATTCTCACCTTCTTGCTGGAGACAGCCTGGGGATCCATGTACCATAAAATCAAAGAGAATAAGGGAAAACACTCAAGGCCAAGGTATAAATTACTAAAATAAAGGTTATTTTTTGTTATTCAAAGGGAAAAAACCAGTTATTCATTAATAAGAAGAGGTAATTCACTGTGTGCTGCAGTGGGAAGAGATTCTCTGTGATCAAGACACAGAAGTGGGGGCTCAGCCTTCACCTGGGAAAGGAGGGATGTGACAGGGAGAGTTCTCCTTTTGGGAGCATGAGTGAGGGACAGCCTGTGGGAGCTGTGCTCCTCTGTGCCCATCCCATGGCCCTGCCTCCATCTCTTCTGAGAATCATTCTCAGAGACATCTTGTCAGGATGGCTTGTGAGGAGCAAAGCTCAGAGCACAGCACATGGCAGGGTTTGGAACCAATGAGGCTTTTGAGATAAAGTTAATCTGACCCTGAGGTCTTCATATCTGAAAAGATTCCAGTGCTAATCTGCTCATGTTTTTTACCATTGTGACATTCTTTTTGTCTGCACTCATCACTACTGAGCCAGCCCTCAAAGCAACAGGACAACATTTCAGCAAAAGTCTTTAGGTATTGCAATCTACAGCACAGCAATGTCTAAAATCTCTGTATGAACTGTTTTATGGAGTTTGTAGACCTCAAAAGTCTCTAAAGTCAGAAATTTAATGAGATATGAAGTCTCAGAGCCTGAAATTGCCTGATTTATTTAAATACCTCAGCTGAATAGATTTCAGCTTATCATTCCCACAACCAGAGAAGCCCCCTCTAGAACTATGAACTCTTTCCAGATTTTTTCTCTCAGTGCTGCAGTAGAAGAAACTAAAAAACCTGAAAAACTTTAGAAAAAGGGGCTTAAAAGGGTCTCTGAACTGGAGTGCAAGCACAAGAGCAAAAAAGGAACTTTTCTTGAAATGTTAATTCTAGATCCTCTTCCCTCATGTTTCTAAAGGAATTTATATTTAATTGTTTTTAGCAAAAGAGCCAGAATTTAAGAATCAGAATTGCAGTCCCTTTAGCTGCAGCTAAATGCTGGCACTGACACTCCAGAAATGGAAATTCTTGTCTGTTTTTTTTCCAGATTCCTGAGTCTGAGCACTGGGCTGAGCAGTGATGACTCCTGCCTTCTCCCAGCACCAGCAGGAGGAACAAGGTTTCCATAAAGATTAACCCCTCAATTCCAGGGGTGAAGTGTTTTGGATTTACATTACACAAGGGCAGGATGAAGGCATCCCAGCTGTAGGGTCTGCATTATTGCCACTTGTTTCTCATAAGAGAAACCTTCAGCAGCAGTTTTTTAACTCAAGAATGTTTTGGGGAAGTGAATAAGGCATGGAGCAAACATTTATAGCACATTAGGTTCCCTTTGGATGCCAAGGCAAACACTTGTTTGTGATTTTCCATCGTTAACCAACTTGGAAAGAGGAAGATGTTTAGACACCCAGTTTAGCAAGTGGCAATTTAGGAGGTCTGAGGAACACCACCTGAAACTGGAGGTGTTAATGGCTTCTGGGACATTTGGTTGGATTTTCCTGGATCATTCTTTTAGCTCAGGTTTCTGGTTTTTGCCAGAAAGGGCATGTGAGGAGCTCAAGCACTCTGCTTGACCAGATGCTGTTTCTCCAGATGAGGAGCTAGAACTCACTGCCAGATGCTTCTCATGACTCAAAGCCCTCTCAGGCAGACACAGTGAGCAAGAGGGAGAGCAGGGGAGGCACATTCATCACCTTCTGGATCTGCTTTTCACAAATCAAAACTAACACAAAGATGTTTTCCAGAGGTAGGAGGCAAGAAACCACATCCATCACCTGGAGAAGTTCCTTGGCTTACAAGATGACTAACAGGTCAATACTGAAATTGTGCAGGATGCTGCCTACACACCAGGGAGGAATTTATACTGCAAGTTTAGTCATGATAAGGCAGACTCTTTATTGAAGCAGGTACAGCAGAAATGACCAGTGGCTCCCAGACTGTGCATGAGGTTGTAAAAAGAAAAGGAAAAGATGGTAGAAGGCATCTCTGAGATACCTTTAGGTGTGTGTGAATCTTAATCCACTTTTCTAGGCAAGGATTTTAAACAAGGGGTTTAAAATAGTCATTATTAGCCAAGAGAAGAAACAAATGCTGGACAGAAACAACATTCAGAGCTGCTTTAAAAGTGCAGGGCCTTGTCAGTCTCACTGAGCTTTAGGTGTAAATTCTCTGCTCACTTAAGCATGAAAATTATGAATAAATGTGAAGCAGTGTTTAATTAATGTGCAACAAACTGAGCACATTACAGCTTCAGAGCAATGAAACTTCAGAGCCTTTTCAGATTGGAGATCTGGTTTTGCAGTCCCCCCATGGTCCTGAATTTAAGCCACCAGGGGCATTCCCTAGGGATGAGGCACTGTTCAAGGTGAAGGAAATATCAACAGCAGCAATGATTAGCCAGCTAATTCATTAAGAGGCAGTCAGAGCTGGACTGCAAAGGAAACCCCAGTGAATTACAGTGAATAACTGTCTGTGATTCCCCTTTGCTCTCCAAACGTGCCATGGGGTCATGAGAGCTCAGGCAGAAAGATTAAATTACACTTCATTATAAAGCAAGCATTTCAGAAGTGAGATTTAGGTGTTCACACCACCTGAATCCAGACCTTTTCATCTACTGAGCTGCTTTAGTTCCAATCAAACACAGCTAATTAGAACAAGGTGTTCTTGAGGATATTGATTTCATGTGAGAGAAAGGATCTTCATCACAAAACTGGTTTAACACAAGAAGAGGGATGAGCAATGGGGATGGATCTCCATCCCTGCAGCTTCCTATCTAGGCAAAATCCTGAACAACCTGATGTTCACAAATGTAATATCATACCTGTGCATTTATGCATAAATATGTTATACTGATGTTGGAAATAAATATAAACATCTATAACATTTCAAGTACATGTTGAAACTTTCTTACCTCATAGATACTTGCTATAAAGAATGTAAGACACCAGCCTTAGAAAGGAATGACACCATAAATTTTTATTAGATAGATCAGAAATATTTTCATGCTGTGGGCAGTGTGGGCTCATAAGAAGCTATAAGAAGCAGATAACTATCTGCTATAACAAGGGGCATTAACTATGATTAATGAGCTGACTTTCAAAGTCAGACCATCTCCACAATATAATCTTTTCTCCTCTAAGGCAATTTTTAAAGAAACTTTTAAATATTTAAATATTTCAGCAGCCTTCTGAAGCTCGTGCTGTCTGAATGTCTTCAGAAATTTCCTTCTAGGTCTAAATTGAAAAAATGCCATCTAGTTGTCCCATTACATTATGTGAACAGGAATAGAACATGTATGTTAATGTAATTACATCTTGAGAAAACTCAGGTCTGGTAAAAACATTCATGATTCTGTTAGCTGCATTTAAGCTGATCTATATAAAAGAAGTTTTGCATTCATTTTTTTTTTCCTAGTAAAAATAGGCAGAGTGTCACTGACTCCTTTAAAACAGGATTACTGACCTGGTGATTTGAGCACAGCCCAAAAATCAAACAAACCTGGAAGGAGCTGCACTGCTCTTGAAGGCAGAAAGAGCTGCTGCCCTCCCAGAGCAGGTTAAAATGTCAGGTTTTGTGTCCCAGAAGGGAGCATGAGGTCAGGTGAGCTCTTACAGATTAATTCCAGAATGCACTGATGAGAGGGGTCAATCACGTTATTGGTGCAGGGCTTGTAATGCCATTCTCAAATTTGACTTTTGAAACTTTGATGTAGCTCCTCAAAAGTATTCAAGCATTTAACTCTCCCTCAGAAATCTGAATTGAGTGGCCAGTGTGTCAAACACTCTCTGGTTTATACTTTGCATCAAACTGTGGCTGGATAAAGCACAGGAGCTGTTCCCATAGGAGTGATTGGAACAGGATTGTGGACAGCTGAGCAAATGCCCTTCAGATCCCTCTGACACAAAGTGTTCTTAGGGCAAGAGAAGAAATTAACCCACATGTGCAGTCAGTGAACACTCTAATGCTCTAATCATTATATAAAAATATAGAGAGATATGCAGATATATGAAAGCTGGGTTTTAGCTGAATTACAGTAAAAGGAGATATGCATTGCCTTTGTAGATATGTATTACTCAAGCTGTAATAATTTGGATTAATTTCCTCAGGGGATCCAATGGAAACTGCTCTGTGTTCTGTCCTGACAGCACAGGGACAGTTTTATGAGTCCATCCACTATTTATTTCCTTGTCTGGTGGTTGTCTGGAAATCCCACATGTGTGGAAGGGACTCATTGACATGCAGTGAATGATGTTTATTTCAGCATCTTGATGAACTCCACTCAGTTCTGCAATCTGGCTCTTCTCAGGTAATCCCAGATATCTGAGTTACCACCTTGTTAGCAGCATAAACAGTGAATATCTTGTGTGTGCAGCTACAGGAGCCATAACACACCAGAACCACAGCAACAACCCCTTCAGGCAGCTTCCAAGCAATATCTTGTAAAATTATGGCTTGTAAATTGTTTGAATAAAGTGTTTGCTCACACAGAAAAATCATCACCCTGGATGTCACTGAGGAAGTTAATTTAAAAGTTAGTTATTTAGGACATGACCTCCAAAATCATCCATATTTGCAAATGTTTCTGTTTATGCTTTAAATCTGAAAGGGTGGTGAATTTGTACTGAGTGCTAATAAACAATTACTTCTGCTCACTCTCAGAGAAGCAGACATTTCAAGGGAGAGCCAAGGAACCCAGCAGAATTAAGAATTAAAAGTTAAGAATATGGACTAAATAATAATTTTCAGAAAAATGTTCCCTTGTATTTCTTCCTAACACGAGTTTGTGTTTTCTGCAGTGCTCTGGGACCTTTGCAAATGACAGGTGCCAAAGAAATTGGGGTGATAAAATAGTTACCCTTTCACAGTTCCTTGCATCTCTTACAGCTTCTTATGTCAGCTCAGTCAGCTGTGTCAGCCCTTACTGAAATATCCAGACTGGGAAACTCTTGTTCAACATTTTGATTTTGCAAAGGGGAGTTAACTATCAGAAAAGACTATCAAACCTTTTTAATATTTCACATTGGTCACAGGAGCAAGAAAAGAAGGGTGGCCACAGCTGAAAATGTGCAAATCCCTGTGTTTTATTTCCTCGAACTTTTATTTAGTTTTTAAGTGAAAACCAGCACTGACAGCAAAGCGCAATGCACTCCATGACTTATGCTGTCCATAAAGCCTATGGGATTTACACTGCCATGGGAAGGAGGCTATTTCCATGTTAAAAAGCCATTTATGATACTAATAAAAGTCCACAGGATTTACTTCACAATGTGTGAGAAGCCATTTATGATGTTAAGAGTCAATTTACAATGTCAACAATTGTGTTAGCAGTAAAAATGCAAAGCGGATATACAGCATCGATTTTTGTTTTTAAACTTGTATTGTTGATATTTCCCTGTCAGTGATTCATGTCTCCACTGCTGAGATTTTCTGGTTTATGCTTTAAATGAAAAAGATAGGGGATAAATTTTTGTTTTCCTTAAGGGAGGTAATCTTAGAGAAAAACTATTTATACAGATGTGCTTGGGACACCTCTGTAATATGGCAGAGATTTCTGACCCATTAAGCAACTTTTTCTGGCTGCATCAATTTCCTACAACACCAAAGATGTTCTCACTATTCACACACTCATTCACTTGGACACAGTAGTTTTGCTCTAACAGCAAACTTTGAGTACTTGTTTCAATTTTAATTTTTTTTTTTAATATTTCTTGGATGAGATCAAATACCAGAGACCTCTAAAGTATATTTTGCTGCCACTTTTAGTATCACACTGAATAAAGAAAAATAACATTTCTTAAGAACTACTTAAAGGCTCTGAAGATATTGCTTAACCAAAATCTTTATTTATATACATTTTGATTGCCCAACATCAAACCCACTGGGTAATCACAGTAATAATTTCCCATAACTGAGCTGCCATCTCTTAGTTCTTACTTTGGTACCAAGCACAACTCACTTTCTGTTTGTTCAATCTGATCAACTGTGGGAGAAGGATTCTCCTGTCCAGGCTGAACAGCCCCAACTCTCTCTGCACAGGAGAGGTGTTACAGCCCTCTGATCTTGTTTGTGGCTCTGCTACAAAAGTTTTTTATTGTTACTATAATGAAGGCATTACATAATTATTATTAACATAATAAAATTATGATTAAAATATGAACAAAATAATTAACAATTAGTATTTATTTAAATTCATATTTAATAATATCCATTATAGAATATGAATTAAATTATTATATAATTATTATTAGTGCAATAAAAAATCAAGAATTTTTATTGCTCTATATCTAATTGCAACAGGAAAAGAAAATATAGAAATGCAGGTAGAGTGTTTATTAACAGAAAAAGTGACAGGAATAGTAGTAACACAGTTAAAACCAGAACAAGGATATGTAGCTACAACTCCTACTTGGAGGATTATTCCCACCTCACTTCCTGCTATATTTTTTTTATTTTACCAAATGAATTGTTTCAGCAAAAAGCAAATTAGCAATATTCTGATTGCTGACATAAAGGATAAGTCTGAAATCTTAAACACTCAAAAAGGCAAGTTTACCCTTTTTCTGAAATACAGCTCTTCAGATTTTCTTATTGGTTTCATGTTCTTAGGTCTCCTTTTTACAAACGACTTTCCTAAGTTTGTGAAGGAGTAAAACCAGCAGTTTTTTAATGGCTGTACTTAAAGACTCTAAGAATTAAGATTTTTAAAAGTGCACCAGGAAGCCTGAAAAGCTATAAAAAGAACGGATTTTTGGATTTAATTGACATAGAATCCCAAATGTAGTGTAACTCAACAGGTAATATATTATATTCAATTAAACACTTTACATTTTTAAAACCATAGCCTTTTTTATTCCATAACATCAGCAATTAAAGTCTGCTGGATGTGTTTGAAGCACAATATCCATGAAATTAAGATGTTCTATGGTTGTTATGACCAACTCCTAAGTGCATCAAGCCAGGGGAACAGAAACTGAACATTATGAGCTGCACACATGGATGGACCAATCACGTTTTTGTATTCCAAAATAAGGTATAAACAACAATGGTTGTGAAATACTTGGAAGTAAATTGAGAAAAAATTAATGTCTAAATATCTGAATTTATCTGTTGGGTTTTCAAGGACAGGTAGGGAGAAGTTGTCAGAGTCAAGAAGTAGAAAAAAAATAATCACTCTTTCCATGTGCTCCCATTTTCAGTTTTACAATGTGTGTCATTTCCCATTCTGTTCAAGTCCTCAAAAAAGCAGGAAGCAAACAGCTGAGGGAAAAAGAAAACCACAGTGACAACAAAGAACCTAAAAGAAAACAGCACTCAAGTTCAGGTGACAGCATGAGTGGGAATTTGGAAACGTGTTGGCAAAATCAAGCTGGAAGTCATGGCAACTGATCAGATTTGTAGCTTTTGTTATTGATTTTAGCAGAATAAAATGGCAATACTCAAGTTCAACTTCTACTCTAAAGCATCAGTTTCACTGACATCTTGAACTTCCAATCAAAAGTGACAAGAGATTTTTGGAATGTAGGTTTTTGATTATGTCATGCAAATTGCCTGTAGAGAGCTGCATGTCTACATGTCAGTCCCAGAAAATAGCCAGAAACCAGCAAACACAGCAGCCAGCCCCAATCATTAAGTTCTGCCTCTAAATAAGAGTTAAGAGTGCAATAGATCTGTGTTGATGTGCCAAAAAAAAAAAAAAAGCTTGGAGGATAACAAATCTCTCCAGCTCTGAGAAAGGATGGAGAGGATGCCTGAAATCTGTGTCTGAGTGCCTGAGTGTGTTCAGCAAACTGATAAGGACACATTTTTCTCCCTGGGGCCAACTTGGAACAGCACCACTTCCTTCTGAGCAGCTAAACTTGCTTATTTCCCCCAAACAGGGTGATGATGGAAAAACTGCCTTGTGGGAATATGTCCTGGGAATGGTGGGGTTACACCAGTGAGAAATAAAATCACAGCAGTGACAAATGACAGGGGCTGGACACTTGTCAGTGATTGCGGAAGAGTTTCCAGGCTTTCCTTCACACAGAGTCCATGTCCAAGGGATGCTTGGGGAGCAGTGCACAACACCGAGGGGAGCCTTCAGATATTGACAATATTCTGGAGGATTTGCCATGAGAACCTGCAGAATTTGATCTAGGTAATCTCTTCTTCAAAACTTTAGGGAATTAATGAAACTTCA
Source organism: Pheucticus melanocephalus (assembly GCA_013398405.1). Classification (NCBI taxonomy): domain Eukaryota; kingdom Metazoa; phylum Chordata; class Aves; order Passeriformes; family Cardinalidae; genus Pheucticus; species Pheucticus melanocephalus. The sequence goes on along the minus strand of VZSJ01003177.1, from coordinate 30,083 downwards.
GATGGTTGAGAGATGATTTATAACTATAAGCTTCATATGGACCAAGCCTTTTCCAGCTTTAGGCAGCAGAGGTGGGGAGCTCTGACCATAAATCAGCAGGAACAGCACTGTGGCCACAGCCCCCTTCCTGCTTGGCCTGTGCCACTGCTGTGCTGGGCAATTCTGCCACTGCAGGGGCAGGGAATGATGCCAGATACTGGGGATTAAAGGGAAAAATAAGACTTTCAGTGTTGCTGCTCATCCTCAATACTCCATTTTCCCTCCCCAGCAAGGGGGGCTGGGAGGCTCATCCCTCTCTTCCCTTCCTCCATCTCAGCCCTTCTCCTTGTCTCATCCTCAGATCAGAAAAATTCATGTTTTCCTTCTTTGCTCAGAAACACAGAGTGCATTATGCTGTACCATGTGTTCACCTCCCAGGGAGCACAACATAGACTTTACACCAAAGTAGATACTTTACACCTGGCTTTTCTTCTATAAAAATGAAGCATTTTTCACATCTGTCCCCCCTTTAAGATTATGGTATTTATTTCTCTAATCTGATAATGTAATTACTCTTTCTCATTTCTTGATCCTTTGGGTTAGATTCTGATTATAATTTTGCTAGTTACACTTGAAATGTCATAGGAGATTCAACGTTCCAGAGAGAAATATCCACTTTTGCTCAAAGAAGCTCAGAGCAGCACAATCAGTCATGTCCTTCAAAGCCATTTGCTGAATTTGTAGAAGGCATCAAAGTAACTCCAGTGATGTTAGAGGGGTCATATCTCCATCACTACAAATTAATGAAGCTTCACTAAAGAGCTGTATCAGTTTATATCATTGTAGGTTTGCACAGATCTCAGACTTCATTGTGATGGGGGTCATACATGAAAGCTGAAGGAAGATAAAGAGGAGGGAAACATTAATTCAGAATTATGTGCTATGATCCCATTTTAATTTTTCCTCCGCTGTATTTTGGCAAGTAAAATGTCACTGAAAATGAAGTCTCAGCCCCAGATGCTTCCTGAAGCACTTGGAAAACAATCCATCAAAGAAAGTTCCGCACATTTAGTACTGTCTGCCTCTTTTTCTCTGCTTTTCTCTGATCTCTAAATTTGTTACCTCAAATGCACAAGGATGAGGCTCTGTCCTGGACATCTCAGCTATTCCTGCTGCTCTGCCTCACCTGTGGTCCCAATTCTCCCCAGTGACATTCCTGGGAGTGGGATGGCACAAACCTCAAGGGGACTTCAGCCACAGGAGGAGCAGCAGGAGTGGAGAGCTGCCAAATCAGACATGACTTTTTCTTGAGCTAATGATGTTTGGGATGCATGATGAGGTCACTGCAGGATACTGTGTGTTCTGAAAGCTCCAAGAGCCATCAAAATAATCATAAAATGTGTAAGTGCTTAAAAATGCTATATTGCATTCAAAAATTTTATTTTTTGTCACATTGTTCCATTACTGTACATTCCTGTGATTCAAAAGATGACAGCTAAAATGCTTCCATGTGTTTTTAAACTCAATTGTGCAGCTTCCCCCCCCTGTGATGAACCTCTCTACACACTCCTTGACTCAATCTGAAAATACAGAAATGAAGTGCTAAGAATGGAAATCCATGGCATTGACATTTCCCAAAGCACAAAACCTCACATTTTACTTCAGTCCCTTTCTATTTTTCACATTGTTTTAACGCCATTTTGCCTCACTTGAACTTATTTTCTCTCAGCAAGTTCCAAGTCAACACCTGAATCCTCATCCAGAAATGTGACCATGTTCACAGGGGTCTTAGGATGAGGGAACAGACGAGGATCTGACTCCATGTTTCAGAAGGCTGATTTATTATTTTATGATATATATTACATTAAAACTATACTAAAAATATAGAAGAAAGGATTTCATCAGAAGGCTAGATAAGAATAGAATAGAAAAGAATGATAACAAAGGCTTGTGGCTTGGACTCTCTGTCCAAGCCAGCTGGTCTGTGACTGGCCATGAATTAGAAACAACCAACATGGGCCAATCCCAGATGCACCTGTTGCATTCCACAGCAGCAGATAATCAATGTTTACATTTTTGTTCGTGAGGCCTCTCAGCTTCTCAGGAGGAAAAATCCTAAGGAAAGGATTTTTCATAAAAGATGTCTGTGACACAGAAGGAGATTTGTTCACTCGGCCTTCATCTCTCCCTGTAGGGCACTGTGAAAAAATCCCCCATGGGCAGCAGCTCCAAGCTTTAAATGTGGAATTACAGTGTCACAATTAGGGACTGCAGAGACACAGGGCTGTTCTCGGCAGAATTCCAAAATTCCAAAACTTATGAAGAAACATCAGAGCAAACAAAGCATTGCAGTCACAATTTCCAAGCAAAGAAGTTGCAGGACAGTGAGATTCTGCTGGGCCCTGTCTTGTTCTAGAATATAAAGCTGTAAAATAATTAGGGAAGGAGTCAGACAACAACAAAAAGGACACAAAATTCTTAAACCATGATCTTCTCCCCCTCTGGCACTTTCCAGGAACAAAGAGGGGTGACCAGAGAGAGCTGTGGACTGAACTTGAGGAGCATGAGTTCACTTCTTGGCTTCATCCCAGCCTCTCTGTGTGGCTCTGGGAAAGCCTCTAAATCTATTACATGTGCCATTTTCAGGCTATCAAAGCTGTGAGAGAATTTTCCTGTCTCACAGGAATGAAAACCATTAACTACAGCAAAGTGCTCAGCTCTTATAATTAAGGGGATTGTGTTCAATGAGTGCCAAGACCAGGGGCTTTGAAGCTGATATTGAAAGATATTTTGGTGTTTAAATATGCTGGGCAATTTAATTGAAACCTGGGAATTAAGAGCTTTTGAAAATCCCAATATATAAAAATCCTTAATTCTGCCTTTACAACTTAATAAAACTCAGCTGGAGTAGGAATCACACCATGGAATTTGCTATGAAAACCTTTCCATGCCCAAGCAGGCAATGTACAAACAGGAATCTAAAGTTCTTTGGGCTCTTGCTTTCTTCAACTGATTTAAAAATCTCTCTTAAATGCTTATGAGTGACAGCAAAAATTTCGATTTTAAAACTCTTTTGGAAAATAAGATTCAAGGTTTAGGTTTCATTTTCAGTGACAGATCTACACTTTGCAAGAAAAACCACCGAACCTCAATGCTGCTGAAAGACCCTGGTCCATTCCTTACAGATTTAATCTATTTCCCATTTGAGGGTCACCATGTATACAGGTTTTATTTATTTAAAGCGAAAGATCTGCATTAACTTATTTAAAGAATCAGAGTATAAAACTCTGAAGAAGCACTTATTTTGATTTATTTGTAGTAGAGGCAAAGACACACACAGTCTTTTAGAATAACTACAGAGAATGACAAGCACTGAACAGAAAAATCACAGCCATGGATTCACTGATATTGCTTTATTCTAACACACAATATAATGCAATTCTAAAGCGCACACATGTTTGAATTAAATAAAAATATTTTATTCTATGTATAACAGTCTTATTACATTGGATATTTTGTACTCAGTGTACATTCCTT
>VZSJ01003177.1:0-14942 GCA_013398405.1 Pheucticus melanocephalus | reverse complement strand
CATGGAGAAAGTTTCCTAAACTCCAGGATAGACTGGAATCCACAAAAGTGTGAAATACATTATAGAGAGGAGTGCAGGTGTATCACTGGGTGAGAAATTTAGGATTTGGGATTTTTAGTATGCTGTGGATGGAAGCAAGATGGAGGGCACAGGGTGTCGTCCTGGGTTTCTTCTTCATGCTTCTTCTTCCTTCTTCTCCATGGGTTTGGGTGGCATTTTGTAATTGGGCAGAAAAGTCTGCATTGGGGGCTCTGTGGGATCAGTTATTGGGTTAAAAGGGAAAATAATCCAGGTGTCAGTTCTTAATTGGATAGTTTAGTCTTAAAAGACCTTGGAGCAAGAGATTGTTGGCCATTTTATGCCTTCTAATGAAAAGCTGCAGAACTCACAGTAGTGAGGCTGTTTTACTGATAAGAAATAAGAAACACCTGAGTCTGAACAGAAACTACTGTCTCAAGTACCTTCAATCCAGACCCAGAGAAATCATCTCCTGAAACACCCACACAACCCACTGGTACTGCCACAACATCCCATCAATAACTGGAATAAAATATTTACTTGCATTGCTCTGCTGCTCTTGGGGTCACACTGCTCCAGCACCTGGAACAGCAGAACATCCTTGTGCCAGAAAGTCTTGCAACCTGGAATTCTGCTACTCTTGATGATAACTTCAACTCCAGCCTATCCAAGATGAAAGTTCAAGTCTGTGTGTCAACCCCTTGCAACACAAACCCCAGTAACCATTCAGCAAGAGCATCTTTCTTCTCCTGAGATATCCATTTGTGGGAAATGCAAGCACAGAGAGCTCCCCAGGCCCTGACCGTACAAGCTCAGAGATTGAGATGGACACAGTGTTTGACCTAAGGCCTTGGAGAAAGCTTGTAGGTTTAGAATAGAACAGTGAAACAGACATGAAATAAGAATAAAGATTTGTAGTTGCAGCAGAAATACGTTTTAAGCAAGCAGAAATAGGCCTCATAAAAGTGAACAAATATGTTAAGCAAGAGAGAAAACAATTAAAGTCTAGCAATAGAACTTGTTATAAAGTTAGTAAAAGGTAGAAGGTACAATAATAAGTTTCTGTAGAGTTTTATGATTGGATAAGAAAAGATGCATTGTGGTAAATCATAAAACATAGCAATCAGCAATTGGTTATGAAGATGCCAGTGAGCTTTGTGGAAGCAGCTGATTGGATAAGAAATTTATAAAAGACATTGTAACTAGAATTATAACAGCTTCTGATGTGATGGCTTTAGGTGCAACAACCTTACAGTCTCACCCTTCTATGAGACTGATTTTGCAATAATTTATCTTTTAAATGTCTCTTTAGTCGACCCCATCTTTCTGTATCCTGAACATCCATTGCACTGCCACAAAGTCCTGCTGGAAAATCCTTCTGGAATTTAGCACATTATGTTTATTACAAGAGTTTATACACTAATAGCTCATCTTTTCCCATTTTAAATAAAGAAATAAATATATTTCTTAATAAAACAAATGTGAAATCCCACACATAAGGTGGTGCAGCCCCATGGGTCAGTAGAGATTGAAGAACAGCAGACCAGGTGCCACAGCTCTGAAGGGAAGCCCTTGGGGTCAGGGTGGGCAGCAGGCTGTACCTGAGCTAGCACTGTGCCCTCAGGCTCTCCTCAGGTTGTGAAAACATGCAATGGGTGCAAGTTGCAAAAAGGAACATTCTGGTTAGACTAAATGAAAATGTGACCACTGTGCTGCTGCAAAAACGTGTGCATTGAGGGGCAAACCCATGTCTGTCCTCAAGGATTTTAAGAACTTGACAACGTCCTCATTAACCTGCCCTAGCTTTGGTGCCAGTCCTGATTGAAAAGAAAGCTGGAATAAAGTCCAGGAGGTTTTCCTCCTGACACTGCCCTTCACCACTACTCCCACCTTGCCCAGTCACCTCTGGCTGTCTCAGGCAATTTCTGCAGACATGATCAAGTTGGTTTCCTTCACATTCTCCAGGCTTCTCCCTGCCAGCCAAGGCTACCAAAACTTTCCAAGTTCAGATTTTGCTGCTTCCTTATGCCACAGCCTCACTGACTTCCTTGGATTTGCTCCCAGTCCATAATTGCTTATGGATGACAGTTTATAATCTGACTGAAAGGATTACAACCCAGAGCAAAGGCAATGTAGCTGCCTAAGGAAAAGGTATTCAATGAGCACCGGGAACATCTTTGAAGAGGGACTCCTTCCTCCAGAGCTCACCTCAGTGCCCTAAAGCTCAGATTAACTCAGGAATCATCAGGCCTCAGATATCTTTGTGTCTGGTATGAAATGTTCCACAAGTGCTTTAAAACAATGCTTCTTCATATAGAAAAAGGAATCCAAAATAAGGAACTCTCACCATCTTGGCAATTTTTTTCCTACTTTCCTCCATAGAATCAGAGTGAAAATTCACATATAATTTTCAGTGTATTTTTAGTGCTTCTTCTATTTGGAATAGGATTTCAGTTCTTACATTTCCTTCAGTGCTATGAAAACATTTAATTTTTGTAATGTTTTCTGATGAAACTCAGAAAAATTTCTTACTGTATAGGTATTGGTAGACATCCACTAAATATCCAACCATAGACTCCCTGTATATGATGATTTATATCAACTAAAACTTATTGGGTATCAATAAAAAACAACTGAGAACACAAATAAATGGGAGAAAACACTCAACGATATTTTTCTAGTTTGTATTATGATTTTTTCTAATATAAAATTGCTTTTTTTCCTTGACCAATGTTTCCATACTACCTGGAAAGTTACTTACATGGAAAACTAATTAACAGGCACAAAGTATTGCACTGCAGGCTTCCTGTGTTGAGTAAATTAAGATGATGATGAACTTCTCACTCTCATCATTTTTTCTCACAGTTCTGTTACTAAACCTGCTGCCACTCTCCAAACAAAACATTGCAAGTTCTTCCCTTATGTTTCATAGGCCACAATCAAAAGGGAAGTGGTTTATTACACATGTAATTAGAACTTAATTTTCCCCAAATTCCCAAAAATTTGGTGCTTTACTGGACATACATTCCAGGAAAGGTATCTATCCTGACAAATGCAAAAAAATGGCAATGTGAAGTCGTATCTTTATAAAGAGATTTCTCAAAGCCAATAACAAGGATTGGATACTAAATTGTCCATTAGTAGAAATGGAAATTGGTGCTTGATTGTTCTCTAGTTCTTTAAAACTCCTCCCTTGGTAATATGAGCAGACTTGAAGAGACATCTTGTCTCCTGCTTTAGGAGCAATGTGAGGCTGGATCCCAAGCTGACATAAATCAGCACAGCTCTGACAGGTCTCTGTTGATTTACACCAGCAGAGAAATTGTGTCTCTGCACAGATATCTGTTGCTGAGCTGCTGAATGATTAATATTCACATCCTTATTTAGCTTTCCACCTTTGTCTTGGGTTTGTTTTTCCTCACATCCATCAGATGATTCCTGAAAAGGTATTTTGTGCTAATTTATTTCCACCACATGCAGCTCTGAGATTGTCTAAAGCTGCCGTGAATGTTTCTCGAAACTGTTAGAACTGAAAATGTTTAGAGAGCAAAGCAAAAACATTTTCTTTTCTAAGCTGGTTTGGTTTATTCTCCAATTTGTGCACACAATACTTCTTCATTTGGGAGCAGGGGAAAACATTGCCTGCCAACAGAGAAGGAAAACATTTATTGCTAATAGAACCTTAATGTGTCCATATAACTATATTTCTCTGATTTATATTAAAGGAACCATATTTGCACTCATTACAGAGAAAATTGTCCATTTTGCACGAAAAAAGATGCTGTAATTATTATCACATTGGCACAGAAATGCTAAAAATGGGACAGGATAGGACAGGAGGACGTAATAGCATGTTTTAAATACTATTCTCCACCCCAGACCTAATTTAATTTTTTTTGTAGACTGTCTTTGAACCAAAAGATGCAGATGTTGTCCTCTTGCTGTGAAATTGATTGCAAAGTGGTTTTCCTTAACCACATGTGGTCTCTGTACAGGAACCCCTCCAAACTTCAGTGAGGCTCCAAAAGAGCAAACTGTGTCCCACTACTATTGAAAGAATCCAAGGAGTGCTTCCATCAGAAATTATGAACTCTTCCTCAGTGCAAAAAAAACCCCAAACCAAACCAGGAAATGAAAACAGAGACAGTGGCATTCAGAGCTGCTGTTTCTAAAAAGAAAACAGGGGAGGAAGCAGTGATGAAGTGGTGCCAAACCCATAGGTCCACCCAGGCACATGGGGGAGCTGACACTTTACAATTAAGAATCTAAACCAGCTACAGTTCAATTAAGTTCCCTTCAATAAAACATCTGTCATTGTGGAATTTGCATGGGCATCCTTCTTCAAAGAAATATGCTTACTTATATGGAAATTAGATCAATAGAAGTATTTTATGTATTTCTTCCCAGATCACGTGCAAGGTATTGATGATTCTCTTGCTTAATTTTCTTTAGCCTGTCTCCTGTGAGTGGTTTATAAAGAAAAGTCTCAGAGAAGGAAGAGTAATTCCTTAGGGTATAAATACCACATCTGCACACCAACCTGACTGATAGCATGGTGACAGAACTTAATATTTATTTATGTACATGGGAGATTCAATTTAATATTGGCTCAACTTTTTTAATCACTATTTGTATTTGCTTGCATACTGAAATATAGGTAATTTCAGAACATGCATAAATTCTTCCAAATGAGTTAAAGAAGAAAACTTCTAAGTTTCATTGCCTACACATTTCCTGGAATTATTAAACTATTTTTAAATCCTACTATTCTGAGTTTTTCTAAAATTTAATTGATCAGAATACAAATAAATTAAAAGCTTGCATAAGATGAAACTCATCCCTGTGCCTCTGCAGCTATTTTAATTATTTAAGTGTAATTTCAGAATTTGTGTTCAGGCATTATTCCAGTCCCTTCCTCAGGGATTTTCAGGACACCTCAAAGCTGATTATAACCACTGTGATTTTTTTTTTCCCCTGCACAACAGGTGAGGAGCAGACAGGTATATCAGCTCATGTGGATCAGATATGGGTCTGGTTTTCCATCCCTGGAAGTGCCCAAGGCCAGGATGGAATGGGGCTTGGAGAGGCCTGGTCTAGTGGAAGGTTTCTGTTCCCCAGGGGAAGATGGAGCTGGATGATCTTCAAGATCCCTTCCAACCTAAACCATTCTACACTTTTGTAATTTAATATTCTGTCTCTTAAACTGCAGATAAACACCTGGTGTGATGTTATATATAATTTGCTGCCTGTTTTGCTGGAAGAGATCTACAGAGCGTTCCTAAATGACTGAAAGAAGGATGGCTAATGGAAAAAACAGGACAAAAGATGTCTCTTCAAGTTGCTCATATCACTACAGGAGGAGTTTTAAGGAACTGGAGGACAATCAAGCAGTGGAAACTTCCCCAGAGTGGAGATGGAAAGAAAAGCTGCAGAGAGGGGAAAGTGCAGCTGTGGCTGTGCAGGTAAAACACAGAGGGATGAGTGAGGTCTGGGGCCTCAGCCCTCAGGACAGAGGATCTGAGGGGATTGGTGCTGGCTGGGTGATGCCTTAAGTTTCAGCTTTCATACTTTTTAGATTCTGTACTGCCTTAGTGTGTGACTCTGAACTTCATATAAAGTGTTAGCAAGTTCTCCTTACAGTGTAGTCAGACAAAACAATCCTTTTCCAGACCAAGGACTGCGGCAGCCTCAGTCCAAACGAGAGCAAATTGCGGAGAGCAATCTGGGAGGATGGCACTTCATAACTTGCAGCTGTAATTGGACAATTAACCCCAACATGTAAATGGACCAAAACTTATAAAAGTGTGAAAAATTATGACCTGGTGTCCACCTTGGGTACAACCTTGGCCAGACTCTTGTGCTGCCCAAAGTGCATCCTTTGAAAGCCTTTTACTAAATCCCTACTTTATTCCTTTAACTCTGTCCAGCCTCTGTTCTAGGTCAGCCTCTCAGGCATGATGGAGAATCTGGGAGCTGGAATGGTCTGAGGATGAGGCAGCAATGGGGGAATGTGGAGTAAAAGCAGCTCAGCTGCACTGCAGGCTCAGCTGTGCAGAGAGAGGCTGAATTTGGCTGAATACCAGAGGTGAACAGCATTTGCAGCTACTGCCCCTGGCAGAAGGGGTAGGGGAATAGAAAAGGAAAAAAAAGTGGTATTTCCACCTCCCCCTCCCCTCAAATTATTTGAATCCTCCCAATGACTCTGAAAAACAAGAAATTATTTTGAAAATATTCAGCATTATCGCATGTTCCAGTGGTTGACTGGATATGTTCCTCTGTGGTTCTGCCCTGTTCTCCTCTTTCTGCAGCTATGAAAGGTAATCCTGAAAAGTGTTCTTCTAGCCTTTGCTTTTTAAGCCAACCTAGGAGACTGAAGATGCTGTAGTCCAAACACAAAAATCTGATTTTTACTCTTTTTTTTTTGTTGTTAATTAGGAGCTTCTCATTTATCTCCAATGACATTTTTGCTGCCTTTAGTATTCTCCTGCATTTTCTAAATGCTTTTCTGTTAGAAGCTTGCAAAGCTTGCTGGTGTCTACATTAAACCAATCCATCAGCCCTGGCACTCAATCACAGTAAGTGAAACACATCTTCTACCTGCAATGTTTCCCTAGAAAGAGCTACAAAGAAATGTATTTTATTTGACTTTTAGCACTTCTTGATTGACCACAATGTATTTGGAGTTAAAAACCTTTTAATTTAACTGGTAGTAACAGAGGAAATTGTCCATCTGCAATGCTGACTTGCTCAAACAGGACTTAGAATGTCTCCCTTTAGTTCTCACCTATAATATAAAAAGGCAGAATTGAAAAAAAAAAAGAAAGAGTTGAAGTTCCTTATTCACAAATGAGACTTTTTTCAGATTTGAAAGCATGTATAAATCCTACTCAAATATTTACAAAAACATTTTTAAAGACCACTGGTTAAATGCCCAAATACTGGCATTGTAAAGTAGCTCCATTTTTGGTTTTGGTCATGTCTAACTGTGTTTGGTTTCACCTTATTCCATGAGCCCAGCTTTGGAAAACAGAGCTGTCCAGCGGTGCAGTCTTGCAATAAGTATTTATCAGTGGAAAGATCATAGAATAGAAATAGCATAGAAATGTCATAAATTAAGAAACAAGCCCTAGTGCTGGCCATGTCATTGGTAACTTTTAAAAAGAACCCCATGAAATAAACTTTTGTAGACCAAACAACTGCTTCAGAAATAACTTCTGACTTAAATATAACTATTGGAAAATCAGTTATGATTTCTGAGGTTGTGGTGTTTTCCTTCTTTTTTCTCAAAGCCAAGATGTATTTGCATAAAAAGGCAATATAATTTCCTGGGTTATAAACAATTGTGAGATTGATTTACACAAGGACCATTTGAGGCTGAAAAGGGACCACTGGAGATCATCCAGCTCAACTAAATTCAGCCCTGATCCAGGCAGATTTTTTGGGAGCTGGCTGCTGAGGACTTTTCCTGGGTTTTTTTGGAGCTGGTAACGCCACATCAGGTGTGGGATGTCAGTGCGAAAACCACTCAACACATGAGATTTTTTTTTAAATTGAGGTGAGTGTTTCAAGTACTGTAATTCTCATAAGCATTTGGAAATGTCAGTGACTACAACTTATCTGTCAAGCTTACAGATTGACAGTTTTAGATCCAGATAATGCATTAACCACAAGCTTCCATCCATTGATTTGGCTTCTCTGCCACTCCTGCACAGCACTGTAATGTTGCTATTGGCCTAAAAACTCTGTATTACTTGATCACATATTTTTGAGGCTATTCTCAGGCAAGAGAGAACATTGAAAAACTGCCAAAATAGTTTTCAAGAGGGGGGAAAAATGTGCTTTCACTGAGGTAGAAAAGTTTCATGGGAAAGGATTGTTCTAGAAAAAATGAAAATTCAGAGCTGAGGTTTCAGCTCTAAATTTGGGGGCTCTGTAGATTTCAAAGCAATTTAGATAACTGCTAAATATGACTCTCCTTGTGTTACAATTGTGGACAGACCAAGTCAAACCCCAGGTTATTCTAGTTGGGCTCTCAGGTACAATTTTCAGCCGCTGAGCAAAACCAGCTGGATTTGCAGAAAGGCAGAGGGAGCTGAAGAAGGCTCATTCTAAGGAGCACAACTACAACTCCAGCCCAAGCCAAACTAATCACAGAATTATTCAGATTGGAATAGCTGGAACAGACCTGCAGGATCATCAAGCCCAGCCTTTGACTGATCGCCTCCTTCTCAGCCAGAGCGGAGCAGTAAAACCTCACACAGATCTCAGCCTAAATTTTGCTGCAGCACTGAGAACAGCCGGGGTGTATCCTGGGGCTGTCCTGAGGGATGAGTGGGGGCTGTGGCAGATGTTTTATGGGTGATGGAGGAAGGGTAAGTGGTGCTTTCAGAAAGGCCTACAGCTGCCATCACATCACTTGTTCGCAGTGTCACAGCTCTGTATCTTCTCCCTAGGACAAAGCACACAGCAAAATCCCTTTTCTTGTCTGGCTCCCACCTGACTCCTGCAGCACTCAGCTGTCTCTTCTGCCTGCCTCAGGAGTTAATAACCCTCTCAGCAAGTCAATGAAAAAGACACAAATCACCTGCCAGTCAGCCCTGTCTGTCACTGAGTGGTCCACTCTGCTACCCAGAGATAAATCTACTGTGACCACACTTGTCACTGTCCTGGAGGTCAAAGCTGATGTAAACCAAAGGCACCTGCTTTATGCCTCCTGAAAATAAGGCCCATTCCATCTGTCTATTTAAAAACTGAAAGACATAACCAATTACAAACCCTTCAGAGATTTCACTGGCCTACCTTGTAACAGGCTCCAAAGCTTATCTGTGTTGGTAACAGACTTTTCTCTCTCTCCTGCCTGATTTGCTTGTTTGACCCACTTTTTCAACTCTTTCCCTAAAGGTAACACAAAACCTTTCTGTGTTGCTGTCATGCAACTTTTAATCATATTTAATAACCAGGACCTCTTTTTCAAGGCAGCGTGAGACTATTGGAGAAATCCCAATGGCTTTTCATCGTCCAAGGGATTATTTGCATATTGGGTCAGGCAACAGATCTCAGCAGCTCCATCTCTCTCAGTCAAATATTCAGAACTCGAACAGGAACATGGGATTGGCTTCTGATGTGTGTGATCTTATTTTTCCATCATCAGTAATTGTCAGTTCTGGAAACACCTGGGATTATGGATATCTGATAAACTGCAATGCATCTAAAATGTGCTGAAGGGGTTGGCAGACATGACAACTGGAATCTTTACCTACTGTCCTCCTCTTCATGTTTGCATTTTTACATAGGGCTCCAATATTTCTATTTCAAAAGCCCTGTAAATTACTAAGTTCTTTTCAGCTGACAGGTCACACTCTTGGCTCATATTCAACTTGCCATCAACCCAAACCCACAGATCTCCTTCTGTGGAGATTCTCTCCAGCCTCCTGTCCCCCAGTTTCAGTGTAAATCCAGGATTGCCCCAGCACAGGTGCAGAATCGAGCCCTCGGGAAGTTCCTGTGTTCCTTCCAAACTGTTACAGGAGTCTGTCACTGTCATATTTTATGAAAAAAACCCTCTACCAGGATTTCTTCTCCTGACAAGATGAGAAGCCTCAGCTTCTCTGTGTTTTGCTCCTCTGGAATGTGATTTGGAGAATTGTTTACTCAGCATGTGAATTGTTTTTAATTAATGGCCAATCACACCCAGCTGTGTTGGACTCTCTGAGTCTGTCACAGTTTTTTATTATTCATTCTTGTCTAAGCTTCTGATGTCTCCTGTCTTTCTTTAGTATAGTTTTAGTATAGCATATAATATAATATAATATAATATAATATAATATAATATAATATAATATAATATAATATAATATAATATAATATAATATAATATAATATAATAATAAATCAGCCTTCTAAGAACTTAGAGTCAATTCTCATCTCTCACCTGGTCCTGGAGACCCTCACAACACCTCAACAATTGGTGACCACAGGAGTCCATAAGTGACCAGCTCAAACTTTAATTCTATAGAATGAAAGAAACAAAAATGGTTTGGGTTGGTAAGGTCCTGTAAAGGTCACCGAGTTCAACCCCCTGCAATGTGCAGGGACATCTTTAACTAAATCAGGGTGCTCAGAGATCTGTCCTGACTTTGGATATTTCCAGAGATGAGGATCTACCACCTTTCTGGGCAACCTGTGCCAGCCTTTCACCACACCTACTATAGCAAAATACTTATATCTAGACTGAATCAACATTCTTTTAGTTTAAAACCACTACCCCTTGTCCCATTTATCTTTTACACACGTAAGCTGAAGCAGTCTTTGTGTACCAAATTGCATTCAAAGCCCAGTGATGCAAATGTTTATTAATATTTAGTAAATATTGGTGGCACTCTGTTACAATTTTTTATGTTTATTTATTTTGATTTTATCCTGTCAGCTAAATGCCACATTGTCAACATTTAGTTATGAAGTGGGGACTGATATGGTAATGATGGCAAAGCAAAGCAGAAAGCAGGCAAACAGCCATTTTTTTAGCAATTATTTCTTTTTATTTGAGTTTGTGAGATGTTATTTGAAGTGAGGATTCAACACCAGTGATATACAAATAGTTTTCTACAAAAGAGGGAGTTTTCTTGGCCAATGCAGACCAATTCACAGCATTTAATGGAGTTAGGAGGATTTCAGCTCACCCCAAAGCACAAGGAGTTTTAGCCCCTGAGGTAAGATTCTGTGTTCCAGGGTTAGCTGCTAGAATGGAGTGACAGAATCTCATCTGTAGAAAAAAAATCCCTCTTCTTTTCTGGAATAAATCCTCATATTTCTGCACTCAGGAGATATTAGAAATCCTCTCTTGAGGAGGGTTGGGAGGTCAAGAACCTGTGGTGGGTAAGGGAGAAAGGGCTATAACAGATGATATATCAGCAGTTCTGATATTCTCAGCTGGGAGCATCAGGACATGTTTCCCTGTTGTCTGCAAGTCACTGGCAATTTCTGTGGCTAATTACTGAAATCACTTTAAGCAGTGGATGGCTCTTTAAAAGAGGAACTAGAAGCCAGTGGAGATATGTAGGGCAGAAAACCTCTCAACACTCCTGAGGCTAATGGAGAAGACACACATCTCCTGAAAATGGTTCACCCTGGCTTAAATAAGTTCTAAAATTCCTTGTCTATACCTCTTCATACTGTACACAGGGAATATTTGACTAAAGCAGATCTACAAGCCTATATTTTTGATTTTTGTGGTAAGGTGACATGGATCTCAGCCACACTGGTCAGGTGACATGGGATAAACCAGAGCTTTAGGGTTCAAAACTCAAGTGAAACTTTCTAATTAATCTCTATGGGACTCAAAGAAGTTACATGTTTTTAATTTAAAATATTTTAATTGTCAATCACTCTTCAATGAACCTGAGCTGTCTTATTTGATGAAACTTTATCTCACTCCAGCTTTTTTTCTTTATCTTTTCCTCATTATTACACTGAAAGATATGAAACCAAAAAGATTTGACTTAACATAAACCCAAGGTCATTAAAACTTGAATGAAGATAAAAGTGAGGGGGAAAAAAAAAGAATCCAAAGTGCCATGAAAAAAATACCAGAAACTTGCACCAGAGTATTCTACATTACCTTTATCAATGCAGGAAATGTAAATGAAAAAGAAGCCAATGAAGGTTGAGAAAAGCCCATGTTTAGAACAGAGCCTGATAGTGCACTGCTGTCATTCATAGAAATAAAAGTTAAATTTAACTGTTCTGATGCAATTTTTAACTAGAGGAATCATTACCTGAACAACAGCTTTATTTCTTGTGGGAAACTTAAAGAATGAATTTCACCTGAGACAGCAACAGGAGGTTTTACTTTCAAAAAAATAAAGCACAGCAAAGGATGCTGGAAGCCAGAGCTTTTACTAGGACTTGGTTGCAGGTGAAAAATGGAATATAACTATTGCATTTTACAAGGAGTCAGCTCCTCCTCTGTCCCATTGACTTTCAGGTTTAACAGCAGAGGACAATTCACAGCAAAAAGGCATTAACTTCATTTGCATTGTGAGTTAATAGCAGATGAAATTCTTGCCAGCCAGCTTCTTTCAATGCACTGAGTGGAGCATAGAATTGATTTAGTACACCCAGTAAAATTAAGTGGACATTTTGCAATGCCTGAATTAATTGCAGGATGTATTTTTGTTTATTACTTCCAAGGGAAACTTCAGTGGTTCTCATTAAATGCATGGATGGATGGATGGGTGGGGGAATGATTGATGATACAGGATCAAATATAGCCAATTATTTTTCCATTTCTTCTGGGCATATTGCTCTATTAAGAACCAGAATATAGCAATAACAATCAAACTTAGCAGAGGCATCCTTATTTGCTCTTTAAGGCTGAAGTTCAGCCCTGTAAATATGCACAGCAAACACCCTTTTGCATTTCTCCTTCCTCTCCACAAACACTTGTATTCATTAACAAGACACTGACACTTACAACAAGGATAGGTTTCAAAAGGGTTTGGTTTTAAAACTGCAAAATAAGTAATCACATTTTCCAAGGAATTTGCTCATATTGGTCATTCACAGCAAAAGCCACCCTGCTCCAAAGAAATCACCCCAGCTGCCCACTCCGGCCTAAGAGGGGATTCCTGCAATCAAATGTCATTATCCTGTCTCAAATCCTTCCTGAAAACCTGTGAGGTGGAAAGGAATAGATAAAAATAGTGGATAAATGTATCTGTTCAATAGCCAGGACAGGGCTCAGTCTGTTGTTTTTTTTGTCCTGGGGGGTGTGACAGTGTTCACAGGGGTCCGAGGATGAGGGAAGAGACGAGGATCTGACTCCATGTTTCAGAAGGCTTGATTTATTATTTTATGATATATATTACATTAAAACTATACTAAAAGAATAGAAGAAAGGATTTCATCAGAAGGCTGGCTAAGAATAGAAAAGGAATGGAATGGTAACAAAGGCTTGTGTCTGGGACAGAGAGTCCGAGCCAGCTGACTGTGATTGGCCATTAATTAGAAACAACCACATGAGACCAATCCCAGATGCACCTGTTGCATCCCACAGCAGCAGATAACCATTGGTTACATTTTGTTCCTGAGGCCTCTCAGCTTCTCAGGAGGAAAAATCCTAAGGAAAGGATTTTTCAGAAAATATCATGGCTACAGTGGGGTTCAGCAGGGACAAGGGGATGCAATTCACATGATGCATTCCAGTCAGGGCTACTCCCTTGTGCTCACCACTGGGCACAGCACTGTTTGGAAAGTTGTTTTACCATCTAAACAAACAGAAGAATTCTTCAAAGTGGAGGAAATTGCTGCCTTGGGTCTGTACCCACATCCTGTGCCCTCACAGCCTCTCCTTGCCCACTCTGTCCATACCCAGCCTTTACTGAAGACCTAAAATGTTATTTTCAAACACCAAAGCCCATTTTTGTCCCTGTATTTGTATCATGGTGGAATCATGATCCAATAATTAATTCTCTCCAGCCCAATTAACAGCACCCGGAAATCTGTGACTGATCACACTTTGCTTTCTGGATCTTCATTCACCCAGACTGGAATTCAGTCCAAAATTTGGTAACTGGCAACTGCCCCAGCTGTCATTTGAAACTTCAGCTTACTTTTGTGTGGATTTATTTTTAAATTTAACCTTACACCTATTTCTAGTTTCTGAAGTTTGCTTTAGCTTTTGTGTTCACCTCCTCAGCAAAGTTAAGCCTCCCTCTGAGTTCAGACATTCTTCTCCTGAAAAAAATCTTCCTTCCTCCCAGCAGGTTCCCACTTCCACCTTATAATCACATACTACCATGCCTCTCCAAGGATATAGAAGTATATACAATCCTAGAAAATGTCTTCATTCTGCCTGAATTTCTCACGTTTATGGACTTTTAAAAACCCACCAGATATTCTGTATTTCTCTCTCAGAGCTGATAATTTGTTTTGCATAATTTTAACTTTTTTAATTTTATTTTTTTTTAATATTCTCCAAGCTGAATCCAATTGGTGCTTTGCCTACATTCACCTTAAATATAGGTATGTCAGAGCTTATAAATATGTTTGTTTTAATCCCACCAACCCTAAATCATCTATAGGCTGCTTTGATAACATTTTAAATAGAGATTTCCTGGGCACAGCTCATATGTGCAGCATCAGCTCCAGTCATAGTCTTGTTTTAGTATCTCATTGTAAATAAGAAATAAATCTGCTTCATCATACCAGGGTAAAAATGAAATAACAGAAGGTTTAGTAACATGAGAAACATTTTCTCAGTAGCTAGACCTAGTCAGCTGCAACCTCTACACACTGAGCTCTTTAATCAATTCTGCATTGACTTCACTAGTCAAAACATTTATTTTGAATGTCATTTATGTTTAAATTGATTCCTTTTATTTGATCCTTTTCTGAACTGATTCTGAGTCTTTAAGATATGGGTTGTTTATAGATATTTATTTAATAACTGGGATGATTAACTTGTAGAGTTTTTCATCTGTTGCATTAGGAGGTTTTATATGTTTTCTTTTGCTGTTCATTGATGACTTCTAAGTCTATTGTCACTGATCTTTGCTGTCCAAAAACAAATGCAAATATTTTGTTTGGGAGTCTAGACATTCACATGGGAATCCTTTTGAGGAACAGTGATCTTGAAGAAACATTTAATCAAATGGTGCTGAAAAATCTGTGAAATGTTTAGGAGGGGTGAACACAAATCAAGGCTGAGGAGTTTAACCACCAAAGGATCCCAGCACCAGATTTGCTCCCATTGCCAGGCAGTGTGTGTTTCCCAGTTCAAATATCAGTGTTTGGATGGAAACACAGAGATAATAATGCACAGGTGAGGAGGAGGAGCCCAGCCCTGTGATCCCATCTGCTCAATCCATCTCTGAGATGACAAAAGCCAAATTTTAACTGCATCTGCCTGGGACAGCTGAGTTTGG
>VZSJ01003176.1:126118-145197 GCA_013398405.1 Pheucticus melanocephalus | reverse complement strand
AAAAAAAAAAAGAGGCTGAAAGTAGAAAAATTCAGCTGACTGTCTGTAGGGTGAGGTGCCAGATCTAGATGTTGGGCAAAGCTTTGCTCTGTCTCTTTCAGACTGCCTTATCTTTATCTTTCAGTTTGCTCTCCCTGCCTCTTTTATCCCTTAGGATAAATTAATTTTGACTGGTTTTGTGAACAAATAAAGATCAGTGTCTTGCGGTTTTCGTAACGAATCACTTTGTGGTATGCCTTTGTCTGCGCATCACAAATTCCAGTAGATAAGAAAACTGAATAAATATTCCATGTAAAAAAAATACCACAGAAAAGAGCTAATTAGCTGGATTGATATAAGTTGTTCTGTGACCTGTGAAAGTATGTTAGTCATAATGCTGTTCTTTATAAACACCATGCAAACTCATTCAGACGTGCTGGCAGGCTAGGAAAGGGCAATGTGAACAGCAAGGAGTACTTGAGGCATTACTAAAAGAAATTACTAAAAGAAGAGTCAGAAGAATGATTTTTGTCTTCAAGCAGTTCCTGTCTAACTGGGTTCTCCCAAAAGCTGCTGGCAGCACTATAACCAGGGTGGGTGAGTAGCCTCCCAGAGTTATGAAACTGGAGTGGTGTGATTTGCTCTGCTGAGGGTGGAGTAAGAATGAGGGCAAGGCTTGAGGTGTAGTTTTCAAATGGTGCACTTGAGGTCATGGACTGACTGGCTCCAGTCAGATTATTGCCCTTCTGTCTGCAGACAAGCCTCTTAATGGTACACTCCACCTTTAGAAAGTGCACAGAGCAAAACCAGGGCATCCACAGCATGATGGAGGAGATTCAGCCACCCCCCTTACCAGAGAGGACTCAGCAGTTTGGTCTCAGACTGTAATTCTTGACTGAAGTCATAAAAATGAGGACTTTTCTGGAAGTGAAAGGAGAAGAGTGGTAATGTGTTTTCAGAGCAGAGAAGGGGGGCGTGTAAAGGTTCCCTGCAGAACATATCTGTGCGTGTGCCTGCCCATTTGTATATTTTCCCCTTCATTTAGCAACCAGCAAAGTCAGGCTGTGCACAACATTTCCATCCTGGAAACCTCCTCTTAGGGCCAGGCAATCTGCCCTCCTGGAGTTCCTTCTTTCCTCCTCCTGGGAAGGGAGCCCTCGAGGCAGAGCAGTGGGCAGGCACAAACTGCATTCCCGTGGAAGGCGTGGTGGCTTTGCCTCTCTGTGGCGCCCACTGTCACCAGCCTCTCCTGGGGAAATGTTCCTTAGAGAAACAACAGCGTCCCAAATTTGAAAGGAAGCAAAATAAGCCCTCATCTTTACCATCTCAAACAATGAGATCCCAGTAATGAGAATGCTCCTGTCCATTTTTTACAAAAATGTATCTCTGGCTCTGGCAAAGTTGGACTCACTTTCTCCTCTACAGTTTTGATAGATTCCATAAGTGCAGTGGGCTAATTGCAACCACAAGACTCCTCCAGCCTTCTCCACTGCTGTGTGATATCCCAACTTCTCATTTCTATAAAAACCATTATTTTACTGCGCATTTTAAAGTAGTTTAAGTAAATTGGTGATGTCTTGAGGTTGTAATGGATTGGAAGTCCTGCATTTGTTTGTCAGAGTGACTGATGGGGAGGCATCACATGCCAATAGTAAATGTGGTTTCTGGATTTCATCTGCTTTAAAATGCTTGCACGTGCATGTATACAAATTCACACAGAAGAAAACTCTTTAGAACTTTCAGACTGGTGCTTCCCCTCTTTAATTCAGTAAAACCTGGATCTTAGCCTGAAGCTCCTCTTCTGGAATCGCTGCTACTGAAATCACCTCAAATTTGGAACTCAGAGTTGTTAGGGACACAGAGTTAATGTTGGTAAGAAATTTCGGAGCAATTCAGGCTCTGATTTTTAAATCCATCTTAGATCTCCAGGCAGTAGACTCTAACTAAATTTTTTCAGGAAAGACACACCTTAGGGTTCTTGGCAAATCCTGGCTGAGAGAGCAAGTGCAGTAACCTGCAGAAGGCTGCAAACTGTGCCTTGGCCCTGTCACATCTTTTGCTCCTGCTTGAATTTCCTCCATCCCTTTATTCCTATAATTTCACCCTGCCTTTTGAGTACGTGCAAAGAAAATCCAAAAAAACAAACCCAAGCCTTAAAACACAGCATTGCTCCAAGAAAAGCAGTGATTAGGCTTTGAGGGGCAGTAGGTTCCAGAGGGCAGCATTTTGTTTTCCATTTAATTTGATATTCACTTTCACCAGCACTCAGAGTTTCCCCCAGGACATACCTTCAGGGGAAACACCAGTCAGCATTTCCCTGATTCAGGGAAGGGCTTAGCTTAATGCACAGAACAGTTTTCCACTCACCACTGGCTCTGGATAGTGTCATGTTTGAGAAGACGCCTCACATCATTCCCTGTCCATTAAAGAGAGTTATTCAGATGAAAGTAAAGCCCAAAAAGCACCTAATTAACAACAGTAATTAACTAATTATTACAAATTAATACAGAATGATGCAATAAATAGATTTAATTACAGTCACGGTTAAATACAATGTCAGCACCATTATGTGGAACATGGCCAGCCCACAGGAGTTTTGAAATCACAAATTCCACAATTTTCACACTGCTTACTTCAGTGGCCTTTTTGGGGGTAACCCAAGCTCAAGAGGAAGTCATGCAGAGCACTTTTTTTTGCAGAACTAAGATGCCCTGGACTTTTTAAGCCAGGTACAAGTACTGTATCCTGAATTTCCCATTACAAAATGAGGGGTCACCAGTTCATCTCTGGGAATCCCAGCCTACTGGACTGTGAGTGTCTGTTGTTGGTTGTTTAAAACAGACATAGACATGTTGAGAATTGTCTTTTTAAGTCTGTAGGACACATCCATCCCATTTTAAGCAGCTGCAAAGTTGCAAAGAATGGTTGCCTGTGTTTGGTAGGTTAGAAACTCTGTCTGTGGTTAATTCATGCCTCAGAGCTGAAAGCTCTAAAAGTGCTGGGTGGATCATTGTGGTTTTTCAAAATTAAGGTGTTTCATTCCCCATAGTTTCTCCTTCTTTGTGTGTCATCATTTTCAAAGCTTTTATGGCAGGCTTAAATTTAGAGTCCTTGTGGCTTTGTTGGGGCACCACCTTTACTCTATGTGATCACAATTTCATGCTTCCTGCCTCAAAAAGACAGTGCCAAGATGGGTGGGGAACTTCTCAGTGAGGTAACCAAGGATGGGCAAAACAGCATCACATATGATTTATTTTCCAGTTTCAAGGCAAGTACATCAGCAGGAAGTGTGCCTAGGTAGGTCACTTCATTGAGAAAGAATGGGCTGGAGTTAAGGGAAGACAGATGGGTTTCATGGTCCCAGGGCTGGAGGGGAAGTCAGGGATATATGGGGGTGTGAGTATAGTCAGGGGGAGAGAGAGAGAGAGAGAGAGAGAGTTATAAAATACTGATTATTTCCTGGGAACTTTAATTGCTCTGTCTGACCTGTAATCATATTTACAGGCCACCAACATTTCCCAACCCCAGTGTCTACAGTCAGCTTTCTAATTTTACGTCAAGGTTGCTAAAGGAAGAAGACCTGAGCTTTTAATAAATCAGCAGAAACTCTGCCTGGTCAGCCCTTCAGGAAAGCAAACCATTACAGGCAGACAGCTCTGATTATTTACTTTAGGAATCCAGTTTTTGAAGAAGAGTTTCTGGCTTGCCTGTAGACAGTTTGTCAGTGCACAGAGCACATTCTATGTGGCCCTAGCCCTGAAAAGCATTTTCCTAGTAAAGGATTAAGGAGACAACTGTTCTGTGAAGCTGCAAACCACTTTTGGACTGCAATGATCCTAGAATTTCTTTCACAGCATTGAACAGTTTCTACTTAAACTGCAAAATACTCTTTTTCCAATGGTTGTGTGCTTCCTTAAATGTTGTATTTCACAGAGTGAGAGTCTCAATAGTACCTGTGAGAAGACTTTTTTTTGTTGTTGTTCCTTTGGAGTATCATCTCTTCCTGTACTTCCAGCCTCAGAAATGCCAGGATTTTTCAGCATGATCAGCATTGTGTTTGCTTGCACAACCTCTGCAAGAGCAGGATTGGCACTGTGAAGCCCTTTAACTGCTAAGAGGGAATGTAGAATTCTCCTCTAAATTGATCTTTCTTTAAATACCCATTTGTTGTGGGGTTTTGGGATTTGTTTTGGCTTTGTTTTTTGGGTTTTTTTTTTTTTTACAGGATTTCCAAAATAAGCAATGAGAAACTGTCATCAGAAAGGGCCTGTGTTCTAAAATGATCCCTTGCACTGTTTTAACACCAGTGGTCTTGCAATTGTTAGGTAGGACAGCAGAGTCTCATCTCCCTTTTAAAGGAATAGATGGGATATGTTTTACAGTGCTCTGAGAGATCAAAGCCTGAAAAGGGATTTGTATTATTGCTGCTTTTGTAAAGCAAACCTCTGCCTTCATCAGTCATGCAAAAAAATGGGAGGAAAGGGGGTTTTCACACATCAGGTTCCGTCCATAGTACAAATTAACTAAATGAATTACAGAAGGAAGAAACACAGTATTTTGTTTCTAGATGCAATTACCTTGTTGAATTGAGTTCAGCTCAGGGAAGCACATTATTAATAAAACCTTGCCATGAATATCAATCAGGTATCCTAATCTGATACAACTGTAACCTGGAAAGAGAGGCTGCACTGGAGTGATTCAGTGGTAAATAAGGTAAGAGGTAAAATAAAATATTCAGCAGGTACAAGGCAAGCCCAGTGGCTCGGGCTTTGAGATCCCACATGTAAAATTCTAACCTCATTATTGATAAAAACATATTATTCTCCTTTCTGCACATCTCTCTTGTCTTTCTCTTGTGTTCTGTGGTAAATCCCTTTTTATTGGACTCTTTGGCCCCTGCCAAAGGGGTTTCTTCAAACTCCAAGGTGAAAAAACCCCCAGCCTGTAAACCTTTTTAATATTCACTTTTAGGCTGAGAGGAAGCTAATGTTTAATAAAAACTGCTTCTGGATGATGCTTATTTCTCTTGAGAGCTCCACATATACCAGCCCATCTAATAAAAATATAATGACAAACTACTATCAAATGGCAAATGAAGTTCAAGCTATGTAGAAAGAAATTTAAAATTCCAGTATCAAGATTTTAAAAGCTGTCATGTTTTGGGTATGTTTGTTTTTAGTGGT
This sequence comes from Pheucticus melanocephalus, assembly GCA_013398405.1. Classification (NCBI taxonomy): domain Eukaryota; kingdom Metazoa; phylum Chordata; class Aves; order Passeriformes; family Cardinalidae; genus Pheucticus; species Pheucticus melanocephalus. Next base: position 140,035 of record VZSJ01003176.1, on the reverse strand, counting down.
TCTGCTCAAGACTTTCTATATGCACCTAATTTTCAGCACCTGCCAGTCATCCCATCCCCACTGACAGAAAATGGAGATCTCTTTTTTAAATCAAGTACACAATAGAGATCTCTTTTTTAAATCAAGTACACAGGTGGCTAAATTACCTTGAGAGCACTGGCCATAATTTCCAGCATTTTATTTTATTGATTTCTAGTCTTTATCTGTCTCCTTAGACTGCAAGTCTTCAAAGAAATTATCACATTGTCCTTGTTGCTTTATCCAGTTCCCTGCACAATGTTAATTAACGAACAAAGCATGCAGACAAAGGAATTAATTCCACTTAAAACACGCAGAATATTTGAGACTCAAAATTTTTTTAATTGGACTATGGAGGAGTGTGTTTTACAATGCATGTGGGTCAGCTGCAAAATAAGAAAACAAGGGCCATGTTTTGATTCATTTTGTGGCTTTAATCCATGTTCCTTTCATTAAAGCTCCTGCCCTCCCCAGCCATCTCTCACATGAGGAAGAGACAGGACAAACGGGACAATCACAGAGTAGCAAAATCCAAAGGGAGTTTGGGAGACAGAGGGAAGAATAAACAGATATATTGTCAGGTTCTGCCAAGAAAGCACCTGGAACAAATGTATCTCTCTATTATTGTATGCTAAATGAGTTCACCTGAAGAATTGCCTGGAATTTAGTAGCGGCATTTCCTGAGGAACAGGTTTGAAATGAGCTTAATCACAACCAAGTGATACTTTGCTAATATTGAAAAGGCAGATAATTATTGGACATTTCTATGGGCTGATGAAGAGGTGTGGGTTTGGAGGGGCTTAGAGTCTCTTTCAGTGGAGAAAAGAGTGAGGGAAGGCTTGTGAGCCAGATGTTTCTTCTCAGATTACAGATGTTTCTTCTCAGATTACAGCAACCTGCGTGGTGTCCCTGTCCACAGTGGGGCTGGGCTGTCCCAGCACTGGTGATGCCTCTGATTTACAGCATTACTGTGCCAATCCTTTGTACAGCAGAGCTCCAGCTGCCTCAGGCAGGCCCAGGCCCACCCTGCCATGCTGAGTGTCTGCAGCAGTGACCAGGAGAGGGATTCAAAGTGTCCTCTGTGCTGAGAAAACCCTTGTGAAAAACACTTGAGCTCTGTCATCCCAGCATAGTCCAGCACCTGAGGCTTTTGCCAGCCTGGATTTAAGGTACTGTGCAGAAATCTCAACTGGGTGCTACAATGAATGGCAGAGACATTGAAAGCAGCACCAAATGCAGGGTAACTACTGCGGCTCAAAGTCCATGCTTCAGAGCAGTTTGTTGTTTACATGTGACAGCCTGAAAGGAGGAGCTACACAAACAAGCAGGGGGAAAAAAATCAACAGAACATCTATAAGCAAGGCAGTATGGTTCTCTTTGCTCTCTACATCACTGCCCCTCCAAAGTGTCTCTGAAGAGAAGGACATTCCAGCTGCTCACTGCTGATGTTCATCTAGAGAGCTACCATTCCAGTTTTGGAAACCCATAAATTGATCTGCATTTTTATATGATCTCTGCTTATCTCTTAAGCTGCAGCCTGACCTTCAGTTACCCAAGAGCTGGCCTCTCCAGCTTGCTGTCAGCATTTGCAGTGAGCATTTACTCAAGTGCTTACACTGGAGCTGCACTGTTGCACTTAAAAAATTCAATTTTCATGGTTGCTATGGGGTGGTCTGAGAAGTGTGGCTGGGTCTGTGTCCAGTGCTCTGACTGGAGGTAGCTTTGAAATTCAGAAGCAGACTTTTCCCAGGCCAAACCTTTTTATGCACACTTGGTTTATCTTGTCAGTGCTTGTCCACATGGTACACTATTTATGAAGCATTAAGATAAAATCAAGCCTATAAACATATATTTCATTTGTAGGAGTGGTTTATTTTCCATGAATACATTCACACAGGCAGTCTTGCTAAAGAGAGACAGTTTTACACAACTAATCAGTGTTAAAGCAACAGCTTTATTTCATAACTTGAGAGGAAAACAGCTGAGTTAGCTTTGAGGGGAGAAAAGACACCTACCTTTTTTCTGCAATATAACTTTTTTTTTTTTTTTTTTTTTTCTTGCTGCAGGTTAGAGATTATTGCCCAGACTTTTAGATCTCTGTGTTGTCCTATTTTGAGGAACATGAGCCATTTATTTATATATTTATATATAAGGAAATAAATGACATAACTTTCAAGTATTGTATGTTCTTCAAGAACTACATCCTCAAATCTTACAAGGGTAATCTCTGCCTCTAAAAGTTTTTCCTCTTGTGGCTCACCACATGGTTGCATGAACACAAGAAATGTGTGAGACCAAACAGAGCTCAGATCACCATGACATGAAATCTGCATCACTTAAGAGTCTGTGTGTTTGTCCCACTTTGAATTCCTCTGTTTTAGGCACGGGTGAATAGAACAGTTCAAAGTTTTCCAGGAAGAGTTGTTCCTGCCCTCTCGGGTGATATGAACACTTTCCTGTTTTGAGTGGAAATAGTTATCATGGGATTACAGCAAACTCTTTCATAGCTGCCTCACACCCTGACTCCCAATCATTCTGTACTGACCAGAATTTTCAAGCTTCCCTGAGCTTTTTTTATTTTCCCTGAACTTTTCCAACCGCAGTTCCCAGCTTTTTCCAGAAACTGTTACCGTTAGTTCATAAGTGCATGACCTACTACACTTCTTTTATTCCAACAGCTCACTTCCTAATGTATGACAGTTTGATCCTTTGCTGCACTGGCAATATCCCAAATTCTCATCAAAAAAAGTTTGATGAATGCGTTCCTGTGCATTCCTATTATTGTGCCAAGACCATTCATGAAAATAATTGAAGAGATCAGTCCAAAAGCTAATCCTTTCACTACAGCACAGGAATGTTTTTGCTTCCACCTCCAACGTTGAAATCCCTGTTGAGCATTTGTGACAGAGACATATCTTTCTCTTGCCCCCAGCCCTGACAACAGCATGCTGCTTCCTTGGCCCCACTGGAGACACCCAAATTGACTCAGATTCCCTCAAGACAGATCAGAATGATGTTGTATATGGGCCAGATAAATTTTTCCCATTTTTACATCTGCTGGTCTTCTGGTAAAGAAGCAGAGTTCCCAGGTGAGAAACTGTCATGGAAAGGTCTTTGTGTGTCTGCCTTCAAAACCTCCACAGTGTCAGCCTCTCTGTCTGAGCTTGTTTAGCTCTTCTCTGCTTCTCCTCCTCCTTGTTTTTCAGGTGACTCCTTTCATCCATGCTCTGGGCACACACTGTTGAAAGTTAATGCCAGATGGGTGGTGCTGCCACTGCCTCTGAAGAAAAGTGTTTTCTATCAGGTTATGTGCTATTCATTCCTGAAGGTTTGTCCCACTCCAAGAAAACCAAGGAGATCCAAATATCTCCAAACTTCTTGCCTCTATATCCCAGACGCACCCCTGGATCCAGTAGATCACAATGAAAAGAGGAACACAGCAAACATGCAAACTTAGAAAATACCTGCACATGCTTTACTGTCTGCATTTGTGCTCCATTCCCCCTCCTGCTTTGGGCACTGCAGCCCATGCAACTTTACTTACTGAAAAATACGGAAAAGTTCTGGTTCTGTTTTATACTTCCTTTCCCTTTCCTCTTTTCCATTTATATGCCTGAGGAGCCCTTTGCCATTTCTTTTAAGGCAGTTGAATTTTCTGGAAGTTAGCTGGGCAATTATCATGATAGCCTTACAAATCTGCAGTTGTAAGACTGAGCTTTTCTTTGACAGATCCCTTCTGAAAATGTATCCTTTTCCCATATTAGGAGGATCTCAATCCTGTTTTGAGATAGGATTAGCTGTGAAATTCTCCAAACACCAGCCTGACACAAGTTTTCCAGATATATTTGTGTACCTTAATTTGAAGATAGCCTAAGTTTGCTCCACATTCAGACCTTAGAATTTCTCAGACCAATTTGTGTCTCTGCTGCCCTAAGTTCATTGAATTTTTTCCTTTATTATTTATAGTTTGTGTTGGTTTTTCAGTCTTCTTAGTTTAAGGTGGATTGAGTCATAAGCATTCTAACTAAGGTTACTTTTCTGAATAGTTTGTAATTTCCTCAAGTACCTTTGAAACCCAGTTCAAAAAACACATTTCCATTTGCCTCCTCCACAAGAGTTGCAGTGAAAAAAAGCTGTCAGGAAGCTCTGACAGGAACTTCTGGTCTCTAACTTCATTGGTTCTCCAGAATTTGTTCTCCAACATATTTCTTCAAAGTTATGGTAATGTTCAATGCTCAGAAATGTTTCTGTCTGGACTGGCATTCCAGAGATCATTTTTCATACCAAAATGCATCTGTAGCCCAATTTCATTTTCTATTTGAAATGAGAATAAGCAGATAATCAGAGTTTTCTCTTTGTTTATCCATGTTCTCTGTGTTAATGTGCAGGATTACCAATTGTTTTTATCATTAGATGTGATTTTGGGGAAGAGTAAAAACTGTTTGGTCACAACCCCCATTCCAGCCATGGTCAGAATGGAGTTTGGTTATTCCTTCAGTGATATCCTGCACAGATGTTCCAGTTTCTCCATTGTAAGATACATCCTGCCCTTTCTGTACAAAGTTTCATTTCTCCTTCCCATTGAACGAATCTGTCACGATCACCTGCCTGGCTGCTGTTCTCATCCTTGTTCTCTCTTGTTCTTTCAGCTGCTGTAATACCCTTTATTCTATGAGCTGGGGACTAGGACCAGCTTTGGAGACCACACAGGTCTCCTCCAGCCCTTGCCTCTTGATTTATTAAAAAAAAGTAAATTCATAGGGGTTTTCTTTTCCATCATCACAGATAGTCAATTCCTCTTTCCTGTTCTTCTTTCCTCTACAGTATCTTAAGAAATCCAACTTGAAAAGAAGCTTTTTTGTGTCTCATAACCCCAAGAATATTCCATCCAGACTGAATTAGTATTTTCAGAGGTCAAAAAGGGAAGTAGCAGTGTACTTGAATGAGTATAACATTATTTAAAACAAAAACCCCTTCTTTTTATAGTTACATAGAATTAAAATATAATCTTCCTGTTTGTTTGTAAATTACTTTTTAGATCATTTTACAAAGCCATGGTGGCTGCTGATTCTGTGTAGGGGATTGAGCAGCTTGTCTTTGCTTTTTTTGGGGAAGTCCTTCACTTAACTAGAATGGTCTTTGTTAATTTAAGGAATGGACAGGCAAACAAGCTGCCACATGTGCACCACAGTTGCTGTAACTTCATGCCTGAATTTACCTTATAATAGAAGCTTATCCCTCTTAACTCTTAGTGCCATATTGGGCATTTCAATGCACATCCTGGAAGGCCATTCAAATAGTCTTGGACTCCTGGAGCTATAGGAACGCAGCTAGATCAATATTCATAGTAATTTTTTAATGTAATTATGTAGGAAATTGGGTATATGCCACTGATGTCTTGTTGGTATGTGCTTTTAGTACTTTAATGCATGGTTTTAACAGATCTCATTTGGAAACCTGAGAAGGTTTTGGTATCAAACCCCTTTGCCCTGATCCTCCTTGGAGACAAAAGATCTCTGATTCTTACTGGAAACTGTAGGATTTCTGGCAACTCTTGTGGGTGGAACCTGTTAGAAAACTCATCTGTTACAAAGGGAAGTTACAGTGGCCTCTGAGATGTTTTGGAGACCACGCTCATCTACCCAAACATCAGAACCAGCTTTGCCTGATTATATGGAGTCATACCAGGAACTAAATTTTCTAGGCTTTAATTCTTTTATATGTAGGTATATAAAATTTAAAAATTAAAAACAAAGCAAGCCTAAGTTCTCATGACAGAGACGTCTTGAATTCTAAAAGCAGAGTACAATAGAAGTGAGATCAGTCCATCCTACACCAGGTACCTGCTTCTAGTCAGCCAAGTATTGAATTCATAGGAAACAAATAAAAAAGCTCTTAAGATCAGATTGTGTGAGGACAATTCACTCAGAAGACAGTGGATTCTGCCAGAACAAACTAAAATTCAATGTTGAAGTTGCCGCTGAAAAAGAAAAGCTCCAGAGAAAAAGGAGGGAAATCTGTCTTCAGTCTGTGTATATATTGTAAGTGATGAGTTGATCTGGAGCTTTTAAGTTATTTGCTCCAAATGGGATTCTGTCAAAAAATATTGGGAAAAGGAGACAATGAGACCAAAAAGTAGCATAGTCAAAGCTGATGAAGGGAAACATTTTCTCAGAGGTTGTGTAATTAGTTTACAGGTTTAAGCTGCTAAGGTGAGACTTTGGCTCTGTTCAAAGGAATGAATGTATGTATGTGGCCAACTGCAATTTCTGCAGACAGAACTAAGATGTGAAAGGAGTAGAAAACCCAGAGCACGACTTCCTCCTGCAGCATTTCTGGAGATCTTCTCAGACAGCTTTGATACTGATCAGCATCAAAGGCAGACTTGGAGTAGCAGGACCAATCTGTCAGGAACAATCTGTCAGCATGGAACAATCTGTCAGGCAGACCTTACAGGGAAACCCCAAATACATGTGGAGCAGAAGAAGGCATTGAGTCCACCTGAGTTTGCTTTTAGTGAAGTACAAATTGATTTCCAGTAAAATTGCATACTTTGGCCCTAATACTGTTCCCTTTTGCTAGTGGGCATAGTGCTCACTTCTAGGAAACAATGACTTTTAATTTCTTTAAGTTTTTGTTTGGTTTTTGTTTGGTTTTTAGGTTTTTTGTTTTGGTCTTTTTTTTTTTTTTTTTTATCTTGCCTGAGTATTGCAGCCAGTAGCTTTCAATTAACTTCTTTTACTGCTTCCATCAGTTGCTGGCACCTAAACAGAAGGATATTTAATTTTGCTGAAATGTGAATGGCAATTTAGGAGGAATAAAAAGTCAAAGTGAAGCAAAGGCTTTTCAGCCCCTGGGACATCAGCAGTATTTTATTGATTCAAGGGGTCTCTGCATTCAGCTGTCAAGATGGTACAATGAGCATTATGATCTTTTTGACCCAAACAAACACTGAGGGCAATTGGCAGGGCTCTGGAACATGCAGGGAGCAGGTAGGCTGGCAGCCCCACTGGATGCAGGCAGCTTCTTAAAGCCTTGATGTGCACCAGAGGGTCTGTGAGGTTTTTAAATGAAAGGAATGCCTTGAAATTGCCTTCTACAGATGGTATTAAAGGACTTAATCATAAGTGCACTGCAGTCAGCAGAGAGGCTCCTACTGCTTTCAGCATGCTCTTGAACCAGCCGTGCTCCTGGTATCAAAAGCCAATTTTAGATGATGTCATCCCATACAACAAAAAATGTTGGTGGATTATATGGGGTGAGCTCAACCCAGCCTATGACTAGGCTGAAGAAGACTTCAAGAAGTCTCTCATACTGTGTCTTGAAACAAAAATCCCCACATGTGCAGGCATGCTCCTTGGACCTGAGCTCTCCCTGTGAAAAGAAAAGCTCGAAAAATCTGCACAAGTTTTCATTAAGAGAGTTTCTCATGTATATTTGCACCAGCCAAGAAAAGTTGGAGAGGGAGGGAGACAGAAAAGGCAGAGAAATAAAAGGATGCTTATGAAAATGGAATGGGAAAAAAATTACTCAGTTTCAAATATTTCTCTTTTTAATCTACAGTTAAGGATTTTTTAAAAAATACTAGTGCAGTGTTCAAGTGTAAAAATGCCTTACACAGTGTGAAATTATTTTATTTACAATTGCATATATAAATATCTCATTACATTAACTCTTACCTTCCAGTGTTATTCCTTATTGCTGGGCAAGGCAAGAGAATCAATGATACTGTGGTCAACTGAAAGTAGGTTTTGGATGGTTATGGGTATTGAGAAGTTGACTGCATTAATTTTACAAGTACAGTATTAACTAAAAAGCTGCCCTTAAACAAACCCTGCCGTTTCTGTAGGAGAAATACCTTGCCTTTGTACTGAAAAGCCTTTTAATAATCTTACCTTTACCTGAGAGAAATATGATTAATGCATTATAAAATTAATCACTATCATTGAGAATTCTTTTTCTTTTTACAAGGCTGTAAAAGTTGACAGCATTCCTGCATATGAACTCCAGAAAGAACCTGTTTTGAGTAACCTAATTCGCACTCTATTGCTCTTCCAGTTTTCTTTCATGCAGTAGAAAAATGATTAAATCTAATAGGAGTGGGCAAAACAATTCTTTTTATTTCTCTGGAATTTTACCAAGCATTGAATTATTCCTGAAATACCCCCAAACTTTATTAGGAGATACTATAATTAAATTAATAACAATGATTTGATGGTACATGTAGAATACCTCTGATAATGTTACCAAAAAAAAAGGCCCCTCATACCTCTTTGAATGTAAAGAGACTCTAAAAATGGGTGTAAGTGAAACTGTAGTGTAAACAAGAGTCAAAATTACCATTTGTAATACCTCATGTCCCACTTGAGCTCTCTGAGTAACTTTGTGAATTGCCTGGAAACTTTGGCTCAGCTGTACAAACAACAGGAAGAATCATCAGAATAAGAAGAATAACAGAGGGGGCTGTTAAGCCAGACTCTTGGGAAGAAGTGAAGTTTTATTTTTAGCTTTTTAGCTGTAAAGTTTTATTTCATGAGCCACTTCCTTTGAACAGGCTTGGCACACCTTTTGCAAGGGATGGCTCCCCATGTCCTGAGGGCAATGAATGAGGCAGATAGTCAAGATCTATTCTTAGTAGCCACTCACTCAGAGACAAGAATGTGTTGGGTCCATTCTACCAAATTCAAAACCTCTTCTTTTATCCCAAAACATGAGAAGTCAGATTAAATTTGCAACATTTATTGTCCTTTGTTTTACTGCCAGAAGGTGCATCCTCTGTCTAAGGTAATAGAGCATTCAAGTGAAAATGTGAAATAAAGCTTTTGAAAGTTCTTCAGAAATATTCACTGGCCACTGTAAAAATAGGCCCCTGATCTGTGTTACACCTTCTTAAAATCCCACTGGTTTGTTGTTGTTGTTGTTGTTGGAATAGGTCTTATTTTCCCCAGGAAACCCTTAACATCTCCCATTGCTTTGGGGAAGAATCTTCCTCTCCTGCTGCTCCCAGCGCTGCACATCTCAGCAGCCACAGCCCCTGGGTGTCACAGTCTGCTGCAGAAGTTTTCAAACCGGTGCTGGATGGTTTCCCTTCCTCCAGACTGGTGCAGGCTTTTTCCTGAGCACAGTAATTCAGCAATCCTTCCTCTCTAAGTGTCAGTCCTTCCACTGTCTACATGCATTGACACAGAGGAGTCAGGGAAACGCTGAAATGGAGATGTGGTAGCACCAGGCAATCCTGCTGGCCTGGGAGAAATCCTGGCTCTTCTCCAGGAGCTGAGGAATCTGCTCTTAGCCTCCAGGAAAAGATCTGCTTGCTCCCATTCTGCTGTTTTAACACAAAGGAGAAGCATTTCCACGTGATGCATTCAGGAACAAGGCACTGCAGCTCTGAGCATCTCTGTGCTTCCTTCTTTTTAAACACCCAGGACTGGATGGGTGAGAGAACCAGACCTTACCTGTGGTCATGGTGAAAAGCTGGATGCTGTTCCTGGCTGGGGCTTGCAGCCAGCATCACCCAGGGTGAGGTACAGGTCCCCTCAGGCTCCCTGTGTACGTGGCCATCCCAATTTCACCTCTGTTTGCAACAAGTGGAAATCTCAGCTGCTGCAGCAGCACTACTGATCTTTCAGCCAAGCTTCCAGGGACTTCAGTGTTGTGTGGAATCTGGGCCCTCCTCCATAATGTGGCTGTAAATTAGTTTTTCGATCCAATCAACTGGCCAAGCAGGGCATTGTCCAGGTCTTGAACTCAGTCCGTGGCGCAGCTCCCTGGGCTGGGAGAGGGATCACTGCACAGTGCTGCTCTCGAGCTTCCTCCAAACTCCAGAGTGTTTCCAGATGGATGGAGGGCTGCCACAGTGCAGCAGGGAGAGATTGAGGGTGGGAGGGGAGCTCTGGAGTCCTCCCTGCCACCCCAAAAGACACTACTGCCTTAAGCCTTGACTATTGTAGCTCTTCAAGAAGGGCAGCCTTCCATGAGGTTTAATTCTTTGGGGGCGTATATTTGATTTATTATTCATTCTGTGTCAAATCAAATAGCCCTGCCCTCCAAAGCTGGGCCAGCAGCTCTCTAGAACTTTCTGATGGTTTGCCTATTGCTAACAAGAAGCTGTGCTTTGTTGCCTTCTTTGCCTGCTCTGATAAACTTGAGGACTGAGTGCTACAAATATGAAGGCTCAGGGAAAGCTGAGTGACCTGTTTTGAAAGTGTAGATGCAGTGGGCAAATCCCAGTCTGCCCTCAGTTATTCCTTGTTGTGCTTGGGCACATCCAGGACCCCAGGCATTGCATTTGGATCCTCTTGAGCATCCCCAGAATCCACCCTGAGTGTATGAACACAGGCTAAAATATATAAAAAATACAACTAGTGTAATCAGATAGTATTTATGGAACAGCAGGCCTTAGCAGGGTTCTTGCTGATTTTTTTTTTTTCTGGGAACCAGCTAAATCACCCTCAATTCACGAGTTCTAGGTTCTCTATAAGTAAATTTCCTGTTCTTTATTTCTTTGATGGAACAAAATGGGATAGATTCTCAATTGCTGGGACTCATTTCGGCTCCACACATTTTAGTGGAGTTTGCTTACTCCAAAGCAAACTGGCTTGCTGATCTCTGACTTTTACATATTTTGCTGAATTTCCTCTTTCCTTTCCACTTTTTCCTTCTAGACATATTTTCCAGCATTCTGCATCTTTTTCTCTTTTGGTTTATTAAAAACAACCTTCATCATTTTCTTGTTTTTCCTTCTGGTCTCTCCCTACAGCTCTTAATTTTTCCCTCTCTCCTTGTGGAGGGAGCCAAAGTCTCTTTGGTACATAGAAAAATATCAAGAGAGAGTTTGGTGCAAGAGAGGCTTTATCAAAATAGGCTTTATGAATCACATTGTGTGTGCAGGTGACATCATTACACAAGAAAACTTGGTTTTATACTTACATCCAAAATCTTATAAAATCTTCAGTTTATGCCAGTATTTTCTGATATTCCTGATTCCTTTTTTTTTTTTCTTTAATGACAAAGGCTTATTTCCCCTGTAGTTATTAATCCTTTATATCTATTCAGAATAGATGTTGATGATGGTGTCCACAAGAGTGTATTTTTTGCTGAAATTAGTGCAGCTAAAGAGAAATAGATAGGCAAGGAGAGGAGATCATTCTACTCCTTAAAACTATGATGTTCAGAAAACAAGCAGAAGGAGAAACTTGGAAATATCAGCAGAAAAAATTGCCTCAGGGGCAGTGGACAAGCTGATCTGTGGAATATCCTTACCCAATACATGCCAAATATTGTAGTTTTACATCTTGAAGTCCCCCTTGCATCAGATTCAAGAATATGACATGGATGAACTTAACAAAGCATGAGGCAAGGGCAGAGATAGACTCTGACTCTCTGCAAAGGCAAAGCCTTCATCTGAACCCAAAAGAAACTCCAAGTACACATGCAGAATTTTTTATTTTGCTGGAGAAATACCATTAAAATGGGCAAAATTAGTTGCACAAATGAAGTCACACCTGCTGTTGGGCAGCAACAGACAGTGCTGAAACAGACAGAAGAATAAAATTGGAAAGGTGATAGTGGCTGAGGATTTTGACCCATTAAAAAGCCATAATATTTCACCTAATAATTTCAGGGAAGATACTGTATGCTTTCTCTCTAAAAATTGTTGAAGGCAACAAGATGCTAAAGTTGCACAAATATTTTTTTAACTTTCTATTTTCTTAAAATGCTTCTCTTTTGTCTCATTCTCTAGAAACTGTGGAGCTCAGACTGACTTTTCTCTAGTGATGCTTTTGCTCTGGTGGAATAAAACAAAGCTGTCATTTTTGCCCCCAGTCTGACAGTAAATTAATTCCATGTGTGTTCCTCATTAGTCAGTTGTTTCCTAGTCAGGAAAGTTAGGGCTCAGGAGAGCTGCCCTGGTGTCATGGCTTGTCCCAGTGGTTGGTTTTCCCCATGCTGTCTCATGGTGAGGTGACATTACACTCATCACTCCTCAGCATCACATGCCCCATGTCTCTGAGTGCCCTTATAAACCTGTATAAAAGGCAATTCTAACATTATCCATAAAGGCAACATTTTGCCTTTTTTCCCTCTTTTGTCTTCCTCAGAAGCTTGAAGGGAGAAGAAGAGAGAATGTGATGGCAGAGACGTTTTTGTCCTCTATTCCTGCTGCAGTTCCTTCTTGTCATACCCAGGGCTCTGCCTATCCCCATCTCTGGATTTAAGATATGATTTGCTCACAGATCGGGTTGGCACAAGTTTCTTGCTGTTGTTTTGCTCTCAGTATAGATTTTCTTGCTCTTTGTTTTTTATCTGAGGACTCTCCCCTCTTTCTCCATAACAGGGATTGGTTTGTCTGCTTCTTGTAGGACTTCTCTCAGCTCTCTTCTTCCTTGAGACTGCAGAGGCTCTTGAGCAGCAATGACATTTTGTCCCTCCTGTTTCCATCTGTGGCACATGGTTTAATCCCCTGTGTGCTTAAAAGTGCTGTAGTCTCAATTTCATTTGTGAGCTTAATATACTGGTGTCCTGGTGAAACTTAATGGGCTGTGCTGCACAGGAGGACAGGGCAGATGATCGAGCTGTCCCTCCTGGCCCCCAGCTTTATGAAGCCTGCCTAACTGATATTATGCCATAAATCAGCAGCAACAAATTAAATGGGAGACCACAGTCTCTCCTACACACACACACCTGCTGACCATAAAAACTGGGGAGGAGGGGCTGAGTGCTGAAGGGATCCAGCAGTTGCCAGCTCAAATCCAGCCGTGGATGACTGAAGGTTTTTACTGACTGGAGGATTTGTAGCAGCCTTTGTGAAATGAGTTTGGTGGCCTCTGTCCATTTCCCAGTGAGCATAAAAAACTCAACACCCTTTTAATAGCTCCCATAAACTGGCATAGGCTCTCCTTTCTAGAAGATTTGTTCATATCAGTGTATGGCTACATTGGCTGAATAATGATTTTTTTCTTGTGTTGTTGACTTCTTGGGGGAAAAACAAGGGTGTTTGTTTTTCATAGGTGACAGCTTCCCAAAAGCCACCAATTCTTACTGAATTGAGCTGAGCTGCACTGCCATGCAAAGAACATAGGAAACACAGACCCTCCAAAAGCACCTTGACATGTTAAGTTCAGGTTCCTTAATTTCTTTTGTTTTGAATATATTAAAAAATTCACCAAGGAAACAGCTTAATGGACTGGAAATAATAAATAATAATAAATAAATAAATGGAACAAACAGCAAATATTTTCATTTTCAGACTGACTTGAACATTTAGAAGCCCCACAGTCAATTTCCTACCAGGAAAAAAAGACAGCTGTGCTAATGTTTCTGCCCTAGTCAGTCCAACTTAAGACTCTGAAGCAACAGTACAACACCAGACAGACCTGCACATTCCTGCACTGTCCAGTTGGCACTCATGGGACAAATGCAGCCTCCGAGACAATTCATCCATCCCATGCCTTGTCCCTGGCTGTTCTCTGGGGCTCAAGAGACCCTAAATTTTGTCACAGCCAGCAAGACATCACAGGGTCCCCAGGAATGCTGGCAGGCCTCCAGCCCATTCCCTAGATATTTCCAAGCATCCCTAAATTATAAATTTTTAAAAAAGGCTGACAGAATAAACTGTTCTGAAGGTGATGACCTGTTTTGGCTGGTCAGAAGAGGTGGGAACACTGAGCACAGCCCTAGAAGCATCAGACACATGAGCAAGCATCAGGGTACACCTGGTAAAATGAGGAAGGAGTCTCTGAAGGGGCCTTCACACACACATGGAATGCACTGAGTTGGGAGGGACCCTCAGGGATCATCGAGTCCAACCTCTGGCCCTGCCCAGACACCCCAACAATCCCTGCACAATCACCCCAACAATCCCTGCACAGACACCCCGACAATCCCTGCACAGACACC